>CAUYQG010285052.1:0-41427 GCA_963574415.1 Tarsius wallacei | reverse complement strand
GGTCGAGGCTGCGGTGGCCGGGAGCGGCCACTGCACTCCAGTCTGGGCGACAGAGTGAGACTCCAACCCCCAAAAAAAAAAAAATCATAAGCTTAAAGTAAGCATTGGCACATACCCAGGGGATTGCCATGGGCCCTCTGGGCCCAGGCCAGCAGGGTCTGTGCAGGATCCTCGGGAAAGTTTTGGGGGCCTAGACCCCAGCTTCTGTGCATGGTGTTCTTGGTTGTCTCGGGATCGTGGCCTTATTGGTTTTGTCTTGCTTTCGTAGATATGATCTCAATAGTCAGGCCACCAGCATACTGGTGTTACCACTGGCCCCCTTAATTTGGCCCCTCTGAAAAGTCCCCCACTGGTGTGTGAAATGCCTACAGAGGGCAGCACAGGCTGAATGGACAGGGTGCTGGCCATCTGCCTCCCTGGTCACACCTGGCCACCCACACGAGGCTGTAGACACGGCACCTCCCAGCTTAGTGCAGTCTACGTTGGTGAGGACAGTCACTACTCTCCGTCTGGGATCATGGCCCACAGGCCCAGAGTGTTCATAGAAAAGGCGTCTGGGATGGCGGGGCGTGGGGAAGCTGTCAGCACACGGACCTCTTGGAGTCATGTCTGGCTCTGACCCTTGGATACTGCAGGTACAGAAAACTGCACGTGAATGCAGAGACTGGGACAACCCACGACTCTGATCCTTTGTGGATTTTGTCTTCCCTGGCACCAAGAAACACTTTTAAAAGGCCCTAAGAACGTGGCACGTTAGGAAGACCCACGCCAAGGTGCTGTGTGTGGGTTGCCGCCTCTGCTTTGGGGCATCTGAGCCCCAGGTGGGAGGCTGCCCAGGACAGGAGGCAGGGGCTTTGGGGCCTCCTTTTCCTCCTGGCCTGGGGCTCATGGGGTGGGGGGGCACTCTGAGGACACAGGTGGCTCCGCTTTCACTCTGAATCACCAAGCTTTCTTCCCCGAGAGCAGAAGAAACAGCTTTTAGAGGCTTCTCACAGCCACAGTTGAGAAGGTCAAAAGCTTGGTGTTCTGTGAGAGTTTAAGAAGCAAAATTTCTCAATGGGGTTTGAGGGGACACACGAGAATGTGAAGCGTCCATGAGAAAGCAGTGCACGTGGCACCTGGAAATAGTCAAAAAACTGGAGCAGAAGAGAGGGGTGGTTGTCGTCCAGGGCCGGTGGGGTCTCACGCTCCCCCACTCCCTCTGAGGCTGGGCCTGCTTATGGACAAGTACTCGGAGGCGCTCAGGTCGTGGGGCAGGTCCGGCGTCCTGTGTGGGGAGCGCAGGCTTACTCACGGTGGTCAGAGAGGCTCACGGCCTTCAGGGTCTCCCTCCTGAGACCTCCGCTTGGACACTGGTCACAGGCTGGAGGAGCCGAGGGGCTGGCCGGCAGCCAGCCCTTGACTCTGGCCACAGGCAGAGATTCACACAAGGCGGAAGGGTCCAGCCTCACCCACTGCCCATCTCCACCGGCCCTTCTTTGCAGGTCACCTTTAGGCAGGCAGCCACCAGCCAGCCCTGTGTTTCGTTCCACTCACAGCACTTTGGACAGATGCAGTGGAAGCCAGGAAGAGACCAGATACTTTTTAAACTGCAGATGCCGGGCAGAGCTGCTGACCCCCAGAGCCACCGTCCAAGCTTCTGGAGCCCTGGGTCTAGGCGGGATCCTCGGGAGAGGTCAGACTGAGCCCAAGAGTCACAACCCCTGGAGGCTTAGGACACTTTCCGAGTTCCCTCAGGCTTCCCGTGGCGATGCTAAGGCAGAGGGTCTGGGAATCTGCACTTTACTGAGGATGCTGTCATGTGCCACCCTCTCCTTCCCGGGCATTCTTATTCATGCCCAGGCAATTGGGAACGAGCCCAGCATCCACGGCAGAGAGGAGCTTTTGGCTTCAGAGATTCTGGGGGACACGGCTATGGGATCCCTGCAGCCCTCTCAGCCCCAGGGCCGGCCAAGCAGGAAGAGCTTCCTGAGTGGCCACAGATGATGTAGTCTCCCAAGCAGAAGCCAGGGCTGGAGTGGCTGTTAGGACTCAATTCCGGCCACACCGCTGTGTGGAGGCTGGTTCGATGCAGGCTCTTGATACAGGCACCGGCCTGATTATGTGTTTTTGAAGGTTAATCCAGTGGTGGGGAGGATAGTCAATAGCTCCTTCCGCTTAACCCCTGCTGACCAGTCATCTCTGAGCAGAGCACGATCTCAGAGCCACGGCTAGATTATGAGGCAAGGCTCGGAGCAGCGGAGGGAGGGACAGGAGAGGCAGGCTGACCCATCTTTCTTGACCACTGCAGAATCAGGTGGACTGGGGCGGGCGTTCAGGAAACCCTTGGGGTGAGGCTCCAGCTCTTGGTGTCAGGGAGAAGCCCACAGGTTGCCCAAGAAGGCCAGGGTGCCAGGCTCTGTGAGGCCACCCCATGAGGTGGGCATCCCTCCCTGCACCAGGACGTGGGGCCCCTGGTGTGCGGCAGCTGCAGGAGGCTCAGCCCAAAAGTCAAAGCAGGCGTGTGCCGGCTCCCTACAGTCTGCAGACTCGTTGGCCTGGACCCCAGAGCCTCTGAAAGCCTGCAGTGGGTAGTTCACATTTAAAACTCAAAGATTTTCACATGCAAATGTGTTTCTGGCTTCTCCAGACAATTTAGAGAACTTGAAACTTCCAACTGTTTTGCTGTGACAGCATGACTTTTCAGATAGGGTCTGGCTCTGGGTGTGCCACTGCCTGTCTCCCCTCTTTCCCCCACAGGAAATGGAATTACCTGAGAGGTGCACACGAGAGTGGGTTTCCTGCCACCAGGTTACCTGGGCTTTCTCTGCCCATGGCTTCTGTCTCCACTGTGCCCTTGGGAGAGGCCCTGGGCAGAGGAAGGCAGGGGAGGGAGGCACATGTCACCTGTTTCCCCAAGGTAGGAGAGACCTATCAAGAAGCATTACGAGACGTACAATTTGAATTGACTTCTCTCCCAGAATATACATCTGTGCCGGTGGCACGTGCAGAGTACAGTGTAGTTCACACACACGCGCTCACACACATAACCAGCTGCATCGAGACACAAGGCAGGACTGGGGTGAATGCTGTGACCACAGAGGGGCCAGGCCAAGAGGGGAAAGCACTCACGAGTCTGGAGGCCGGGGGGTGGTGACAATCCTGGCTCCCCTCCGTCACACCAGGAACAAGAAAGGGAGAAGCAGGAGCCATCCGTAGATTCCACCGTCACTCAACTTGTCCATTCCGCCGCCATCATTCTACAGTCATTATGGAACACCTGCCTGTTTGACCTGGGATATGCGAAATCTGTTTTAAAGGATGAACCCTGTGGAGTGTGCGGGAGAGTCACTGCTTAGTTTGCCTTGGGGCAAAGAACACTGCAAGGGTCCTGGATTCTCTGGGCTTTGGGCAAACCTGCAAGCCAGGCCACTGTGTGGTGTGAGGAAAGCGGTTAAGTTTAGGAAACAGGCAGTGTACGGTCATGATGGAGACAGCATGGGAGAGGAGAACCTGAATGCGGAGGAACACTGCAGGGGGGCGGCTTCCTGGAAGAGGAAGCAAGCCTGAAGCTGGTGGGGGTGGGGTGGGAGTTGTCCCCAGCACAGCCTAAGAGCTCTTGGCACAAATTGCAGGAAGTCCTTCCTTGGTGCTCCTGATCCCCTGGGATGCTAGCCAGGCGCTCACAGGGGGCCTTAGGGTCCGTCCTCCCAGCCTTGAGGGCAGTACTCTGCCCAGCAGACACTGTTGACACTGAATTGTGCCTTTGAGCCCTTCTCGCTTGCTGTCACCATTTGGATTCTAGGAAGCCAGCCTGCAGTGTGGCTTGCCAGGCGGGAGGCCTGTGCAAACTCGCCTCAGTTGATGGGTCCTAATTACACGGGAGCAGAAGTGGCTCCAGTCCTCACGGTCCATCTCCACCCTCTGGTCTCTGGGCAGCCCCCCTTCCCCAATGGCATCTCCGCCTCGTGAGAGAGAAGAGAACAGCACCTCAGAATCCGCGATGGTGTCAGCCCAGCCAGCGTGGGCTCCAGCAGACGCTAATTGTGTCCCGGAGGAGGCTTCCCTGAAGTTGGGGTCACTCCGCTGTGTCTTCCGTAAGTGATTTGTGCATAATCGACAGTGCAAAAGGGAAGGAAAGAAGGCCAGGCAGTCCCAGCGAAGCAGAGTGGAGGGAAAAGGGAGAGGCCTTTATGGCCGGCACAGCCTGGCCAGAGAACGCAGCAGGAGGGGCTTGCGGACTGCGGACCACGGGGGCAGCAAAGTCCCTTCAGAGCTCCAGACCTCGGAGCCCGCCTATTCCCGACTCGGCTAGCTGACTGATGACGATTTAATCGCAACCCTGGAACCCCCAAGTTTTGAATTTGCCCACAGCCCGCCCCCAGTGGCCTCCAACTTGAGCCCCCTGTGTGCCGAGGACTCAAGGACGTTTCCCAAGGTAGGAGGGATCTCTCAAGAAACATCACGAGAGGTACAGTTTGAACTGGTTTCTCTCCCGGAATATACATTTGTGCTGGGTGCGCGTGCACAGAGAGTACCGTGTAATTCACACACACGCACTCACACGCACAACCAGCCGCGCCGAGATTCTTGGTAAAGGACCAGCTCTCAGATGAAGCTGGCAGAGGGTTGCGATTCAGATATGACACCCATTTCTTTGGAAGGATGCCTTCCCCACCCCCATCCCCAGGGGCAAATCTGCCAAATGGGCATAATGTTAAGTAACGTTGGCAGGGGGCACCTCACGGTCCCTCCTGACACTGCTTCCTGGATTCTGCGGAGATGCTGTCATTTGCTTTGCTCTCCTCCTTCTCCGCCTCCCCTCGGGCCCGGAGAGGAAGAGCGGGATGGCGAGTTGGGTGGGGTTCCTCCCCCCGGCCCCCGCGCCCGCCATGCCGGCAGCACCTCCAGCCCCTGAGGTGCCCTCTCCTCGAGAGTTGAAAGCATCACCTGTCTCTTTTTGGCACCGACACCCTCCTGAATGCCATGAGAATCTGGTGACCTTCACTCTGGTCTCCATGACGACAAGATGGTGTATGTTTAATTAGTTCAGGCTTATTTTAGGACCAATTTTCTTTTATTTTAGGGCAATGCGAGCTATGATAACTGTAAGCATGTTTACGAGGCGCGCGAGGCTTAGCTGAAATGTGCCAACAATTCTAGTCAAACAGATGGTGACCCCTGATTCAACTTGCCCTCGCGTTCAATTATTCAGCTGTATTTAATTTTCCTCCGAGTGACTCACACGCCATGCCACCATCTCTCCTCTAGGTGGCACTGAAGACCACCTTTATGGCTGCAGGCCCAGGTTGCAAGCCGGGTCTCCGGGAATTTTCTCAGCCCGGCCTTGGCTGGAGAAGAGGATAATGAATTTCTGCATCTGAACAATAGTTTCCACCTGCTATCAAACGACGTGAAAGGGTGGAAAAGAATTGGGTCAAATTGTGCGTGATTTGGGCACGAGCTCTAAGCAATCTCCATTCTAACAAGGAATCTGAAACACTTCCAGGTGTAATGTCCTCCCAAATAATTTGTTTGGAGTTCAAGGAGTATCACAGTGTTAGTTGTTTTTATGGTTGCGGGTATGTGCTGTTTTCATTCTGAAAGCCTCCTCTATTTCATTGCGGTGGCTGCCAGCCCACCTAGTCTCGGACTAAGACGGCACACCCAGCGGACGTTCTGCTCTTTTTTCCTCTGATGTTTTCCACCTGCCTTCTAAGCTGTCAGCGCTTAGCAGTTGTTGGAAACTGGATGTCCTGTAAAGGGGGATGGGAATGCTCACTAAATATTGAATTGGCTTCAAAGACACGACCTTTCTAATGCAGGCACAAAGAAGCGTGTGGCCACACCCATCGTCACCACACACTGGACTTTTCAGACCCGTTGGAATAGTCAGCGAGTCACTCAGCGATCACAGACTCCATTTTGCTCATTCCATAATGCCCTAAACACGAGGAGGCTGTAACGGGGACACACTCAACTCACATTTCTTGTCCATTGGCATGACTTAGTTAATTAGAGCAACATGGAATTCATACCTTTATTCATACATCACTCAGTTTAAGAATTCATGCCTCCAATGCTGCTTTTTTGGGATACATTAAGACAAGCTTGCGACGTGTTACATACACACACACACACACACACACACACACACACACACATATATATATATTTTTTCCCCTAAGAATACCTTTCTTTAGAAATCTTATTGGAAAATTGTATATCTTTCCTGCCCTGCCTTTGGCCAAACCACAAATAAAAGAATCACTTGTCCAACCAAGACCAAAGATGACACACATGCACAGAAGTCTTCATGTATAGACTGCTTCCAAAGACAGTATGTTGAATTTCCATGGATCCATGGTAGAGGGTTTGGTAAATGAAAACTCTTAGTTTTCATTTTTGCTTAAAAGCAAAATCATGGCAACGGAGAGCTTAAAACCTTGTGCATGGACTAGGTTCCTGGAACTTTGTTTTTAAAGGCGTGGCTTTGGTTTGCTTTCTTGCTTTATCTTATCCGGCTATGGCTTGGTTCAACCGTTTTGCATTCAAGGGTCTGCATGTAAATTAGGAAATCTTTCGTTCAGGCAAGGGAGAGGGCTGTTGGCGCTCCCGGGATGACATCATAGGGCTGACTGATGCGGGAGAAGAACTGTGGCCTGCAACTGGGCCCTGACCCGGCTGACCAGCCAAAGGGCCCCATACGAAGCCTGTGAGGGCAGACACAGTTGCACCCTGGTTATGTCTGGGACACTCAAACGTAGCCTCCTGGGGCCACTTGTGGTTTCAGGGCAGCTTCCAGAGGGTTAAGTGGGAGGGAGGGTGTCTCAACTACAGCTACTCAGGCCACATAGACTGACTGTAAGTAACACCCTCGCCCTCTGATGAGCCTACCAGAGTGGACTAAACGCCTCCTTGGGGCTCTCAGAGACCCCTGATCCTTGACACCGTTAGGTCACTCTAGTGGGGGGATTCGTCAAGTCTTTAGAAAGACCTGGGTAAAACACCAGAGAGGGACGAGCGGGCTCCCCTGCTCTGAGGGTGGGCCGCATCCCTGTCTCCCACGGTTCACTCACCTCCCCCAGGGTGAAGGGACAGTGAGTTGGCTCCAGAGCTAGCCCTTGTGGTGGCCCCGTCTGAGCTGCTACAGATGCCAGTCAGGTAGAGAAGCGGGGACATCCAAGGATCTCACGACTGGGTGTGTTTTTATTTGTGTGTGTTGTGTGTGTGCGCACACCCATGCTCATATGCACAAGGATCCCTGCGGCTTTGTAGGGAACGCAAACTCTGGGATCCTCATCCGGCCTAGCTTCTTGCTAACTGGGGACTGAGACCACAGTAAGGCAGACAGGGGAAGGACAGACGCAGGGAGAAGCCAGGGCAGTTTCACCAGGGAGCATGTTCAGCGGCCAAATTATGATTTAAAAAAATAAATACCGTAAAAATCATGGCTTCTCTGGACCTCTGGCTTCAACACGGGATTCGTACATATTACATAATCTGTCACCACAGTCCTGTATATCAGAGAAACGGCCCGGTGCAAAGGCAGCCTAGGGATGGGGACCCGGTCCCAGCCCCGCGGCTATGCCCGGCCTCCATCGCGGCTGGGGCGCTGTCAGCCCGGCCACCTGGCCGGCTCCCAGGTGCCGCTGAGATCCCAGGTTACCCTGCCTCCTGGAGCATCATTTGTTTTTCTTTGTTCGGAAGACACACGACATGAGCATTTACGTGAGGCCATCTGTATCTCTGCAGAGAAATGGCAGGCCGGGCTAGGGGATGCCTGGGAGTTCCAGGCCCCGGCGGGGGCCGAGGCTGGGCACCAGGCGAGGGCTGGAGAAAGTTTCCCCTGGGTGGGCCTCGGAATTCCCCAGGGCCGCAGAGGGGCCTGGAGCCCTCCCGCCTCCCCTCCCGCGTTCTCAGCTTCTGCGTTTACTCCGGATGGCTCGTCTCCCTCCTGGCATTACTCATGTGTGGAGCTCTGTGAAGATCATTTCGGGAGTGCGAGCTGCCTCTAGCCAGCCATCGTGCAGCGAGCCTCCCCCAGCTCCCAGGAACCACCCCCCAGCACACACACACTTTTTTTTTTTTTTTTGAAAGAGCCAACTCTTTTTTTCCTGAAGGTGGCAGTGAAAGAAAAAAAATGACTGCCTTCGAAGAGTCGGGACTCGATGGCAACCCAGCTGGAGCGGCGGGCATCCCCGCGGCTGCCCATGCGCCCGGGAGGGCCGGTGGCGGACAGCCTGCCCCGAGGTGGCGCGCCCCGGGGCGCCGGGCCTGGCCTGGCCGCGTGGCACCGCCCGGTTCCGCCGGCCTGCTCGTCCTCCCCTTGGTCCCTCGCCGAGATAATTGAGGCTCATGATGCCGGGAAGGCGCGCGGCTCCCCGGGCTGTCAGGTGTCTGCTCGTGTCCTCGCGTCATCCGTCAGCATTGAGCTCCTCTGTCATCTGCCCTCAGCCCTCAGCGCCGCGCGCTCTCATCGCGTTCATTATCTCGGCTCAGACCGCCCTCCCCCTCTCCCCCCAGCCAGCAAATGCATCTTTGTGCAACTCTCAGTCTCCGATTATGAATCGATGATCATGTGGTATAAGAGAGATAGATGGCTTTTAGTTCCATCTTGTCTCCCCTAATTGTAAAATATTAGTTACATTACACTGTGTCTTTTGATTAATGGAACTTATTTGGAGTAGCCTATCCGATCCCTCCCCCTTCCAAAGTCCTCCACCGACTTTTGAGAATTGAGTGATTTCACTTAAAGCAGACAAATAGGCCCTTCAGCGAGGAGATAGCGAGGCTGCGATACTGTGGCCAAGACAGGCTCCTCAGACAGAGTTGTGTATTCCAGAGAAAGGCTCAGCCCGGGGCCGGACCCTGGGCCGCGGACACAGGCCCAGACCGGGCGGCTTCTTCTCCGGCTCCATTCCACCCCTTTGGCAGATCTCACCCGGCTTGCTGACTTGCAAAACAGGATGTGAAACAAAATTTGATTAAAATTAAATAAATTGCAGATCACCACATTCCCACTTGCAGCTTGCGAGAACCAGTCAAATCTGAACTTGGATGCATTTGAGGTCTCACTCTGCCGGGCCCTTCTCAGCACAGGATGGGCGTCAAAGGAGAGTTTTGCCGCCCACATGTGACATGGGACGAGTCTGTCCTTTCACGCTGGATGTAGTTTATTTGGCACTATTTACTTAAATATGATCTGTGGATAAAGTCCTTGCCATACGAAAAGGAAGTCGGTGGCTAAATTTCTTATTATAAATAATCACTGTCTATGGGTATAAATTCAAGGTCAGGTTCACTTCCAACCTATTGACTCAATGGAAAAGGTTCACTTATTGCCGGCGTGCATAGTGTCTACGTCTCAGGGAGATAGGAAGACTTCATAAACAAATCAAACTATCAACAACCACAAAAAAGCACTGCATGTGAGCAATGCCGGCATACATCTTGAAGGGGCATATTTCAGGACTCGTTCTGTATATAATACATGCAAATATTTATATCTATTTTTGTAAGGTATGCTTAGTATTACACTTTGAACTTCGGATTTTTTTAAACTTTTATTTGCATGATTCTTGTCGACAATGACTATTATGTATTTTTCTGGGGGCGTGCTATTTCATTTAACATACTGGAGGCAAAAGATTGATTTTATTCCACGTAGAGGAAGCTGGGAATGTTTTACTTTACTTTTTTAAGAGTATAACCATGTGTTTATGGCTGCCTGAAAAAGTGAAAGCAGCGAAATAACCATGGCCGAGTTTAAAATTCATTCTGAGGCGTAGACGCCCAGGAAACATGCAGATGAGAGACAGGAGGGCTGAGTCCGCGGTGGTCCCTCTCCTGCCCAGCTCTGGGCTGTGTGGGCCTAGCAAGGGTCTGCAGAGTCGGCATCCACCTTTGTTCTAGGTTAGCAGCTCGGGTGCCCGAATCTCTCCTTCCTGTCACCTGAGCCTCGATGTTGGGATTTTTGCTTTCGTTTTTATGTGTGTTTTGAGTCCTTGCTTTGAGGAGAGTGTGTGCTTGAGGACTCTTTGTTCTGAGCGTGGAGGGACTTTCTTAAATGTCAGCTGAGTTTGGGCTGTTGTGTCTAATAAACCTCCTTAGGGCTTGAGATGCACTTTCTCCAAATTTTCCTCAGCAGCATCCCTCACTTAGTTACGCACATCCATCATATTTGGAGAGTCTTTTATAGAATATTCTTAATACGGCGTGTGAATGCATATTGACAATTGTTGGCACTTTTATACATTCCACGATACACATCTATCTGTTATGGACCCATAATACCAAATGTGTAGTAAAAAGCTATATCAAAAGGCAGTTATCCCACATGCATAAAACACTCTCGCTTGGTCGCTTTAATTTTCCTACTGCAGCTTCTGAAACCCCACTTTACACTGATGGACTTCAGTATTTCATTTAAGTTAAGTATGTTACCGGAGGGGAGGCAATGGTGTTTCTGAAGCTAGTGGCACCCTGGCTCTTGTCGGGGCTAAGATCAGAGCACACAGCCCTGGCCGCCCCTCACCTGGCCGCTGCTTCCACCGGGAATCTTATTCGACTCGTAGAGACTGGCTGGAGAGAGAGCTGTCCCTGCCTTCAGGGCCCTGGCCTCTGCTGAATAACAGTGGCCAACATGGATGGTCCTAGCCAGACGATGTCCGCACGATCTGCTTCAGGCTCTGTGCTATAGTCTTGCCGTGCGTCGCCCCATTGCACCTGGCTGCTCCCTCTGAGAAAGGAGCAAGGTGAGCCCTTTTGACAGATGGGGAAACTGAGGGTTGGGGAAGACGGCGGAGGTTGCTCAAGGTCATGCAACTGTTAAGTGCTGAAGTTAGAGCTACCTGCCTCCAAACTGGGGACAAAATACTTTCCCTGTTCCTCAAACCTGTTTGCCTGTGTTTGGAGTCATTTGGGGCTTTAACTGGACGCTGGGTATTATCTTGCTGTTTCGGAGAGTCAGTGAGATGCTGATCTGTGTACACCGTCTGGCACGTGAGAAGAGCTCAAATGCTGAGATATGTCTGTCGGTGAGGGGGACGGTGGGATAGGCAGCATACCCCACCCAAACGGAAATTTGGGGAGGTGGGGGGACTCTCATTTCTTCTTTTCCTTTCCAGTCATTTTTGGAAGGGAGGGAGTTTAGAACATTCAGTCATTTGGGTGAGATTTCTGATTGGTTGTGGTTACTACTGTGACAAGGTGGTCGTCCAATAGGAACTAAAAGTTAGGAGATTTCTTCTAAAAGGAAGATAGCTGGGCCTTGGGAAGGTGCATGGATGCGCTTGTATGTCTGGAGTGACCAGCAGAAACGAGAGCCATCCGGCAGCAAGTCATGTCCCGAGACTGCCTCCCACGTGTCATGTGACTAGCACGTGCGGAGACGCTTAGCAAATCATAAAGCTCGATGCCGTGGAAAAAAAGACAAGGGCCGTAAGAAAGGTGTCATGAAAAAGGCAAAACGTAGCTGCACATGCTTACCACTGGGGCCTGCGAGGAACTAAACCAGGTTTGGTGGCCAGACACCAGAGCGCAGAAACGTCAGCGTGGCTTGCTGTTTGGCATCATGCATTTGAAAAAATAAAATAAACATCTGGTTGTTTGAATGCAAGGGAGGTTTCCCTCTTTCCTTTCCTACCCCCACCCCCAATTTCAGCTCAACTGTGTGTGCAAACATTGTCTTAATTGACTTCAGGTTAGGGACGTCTGGAAAACCAGCATATATTCATAACCCTGGAGAGGACATCCTTGGGGCCTCGCCAGTCTCCCAACAATCGGTGTTCATTTACCAGCCACCCACTGGGTGCACAGCCTTGTTGGACATGGGCTGGAGACAAATACAGTCTGGTTGGACTACTGTCCTCCGGGAACCTGGGTTTGGGGAGAAGAGGGTCTCTCCGCAAAGCAAAGTCCCAGCGCAGACCTGAGTCCCGTCATAGCGAAGCGCCTTGAGAGGGACTTGATTTCGGACGATTATGCTCACAGCGAATTTGGTGAGGAAGCCTCATTTAGTTCACATTCAGGTCTAGTCTCTCTTTCTGTATAACGATGTGTCTATTTTGAGAATCAGGAAAGAAATGCTTCCATTTGCAAAGTAAATGTTTGTTTGGTAGTTTATTAATAATCATGCGAAGTTTTCCATTGGATTCTTCAGCAAAAAATTGCTGCCTTAAGTCTCATCCTGAAAGCAGCATCTTGGGATTCAGAAAGGACGGTCTGGAGCCGGCTCTCATGGTTTCAAGTGCTAGCTGTCCCATTTCCTGCTTCTCAGGGCACATTACTCACTGTCTTGGCATCTCAGCCTTCCCATATGTAAAATGGGAGGATCCCATAACGGAACCGAATGGCACATAATCAGAAGTCCCTTTCTTAAAACAAAGGGTGAGGAGTAGCTGGTTGAAAAAAACAAAACAACCCTTCCACTACAAACAAAAACGACTTTTTTTTATCCTTTCGGCAATGCTCGATCCTCCTTCCCCTTCCATTTTAGTAAATCGTTTCAGAAGGAATTGTGTCGCTTGACTAAAGACACTGGCTAACTATTATGAGTCGTCTGTGGCCTGGGGGTCAGCGAGGCGGCATCTAACAGTCTGAGCTAGGAGGAGTCGAGGGCTGGAGATGGGGAGGGACAACCTGGGAGCCTCCCAAACAGAATCTAGAGTATCTGTCAAAAGCAAGCCAATCAGCTGACCAGCTCCCTGAGAGGAAAGAGTCTGTCCAGGAGCCGTCTCCACTGCCCCCACCCCACCATCACATGAAAAAAGAGACAGACTTTGCATCTGGGCCAGTTGTCCCAAAAGATCTGTGGCCCGGGGGCGAGCCCGCCCCTGCTGGATCCCAGGCCAAATGTAAGAGGAAGATGCGGATAATAAAAATCTACTTGTCACCGAGACATTCCTCAACTGTTAACAATCAATTTGGGGCTGAGGGCAAGGGGGGTGAGAAATACCAAAGGACATCAAAGAGGGTCTCCCTCGCAGACTCTGCTCTGTTTCAAGGCTCTGTAATCCGGGAAGGTTGTGTGCTAAATAATTTGTGAGCCTCCCAACACGCAGGTTATTGTTTGTGGACAGATGGTGCAGCGCGTTTTATCGCTTTTCCTTCTGTGGGCCCTCATATGTGGGACTGATGTGCTCTGAAGTCTTTGTCTCCTTGCTAAAATCTCTAATCTAAAACAGGCAATCAAGCACAGAGGCAGGGCTTCAGAAGGCAGCATCCGAGTTTTAAAAGCAAAGGAGAGAAAGGGGGCAGGGAGAAAGCCAGAACTCCACCGGCAGTTAGGAGGCAGATGTGTCTGCAGAGAACGCGAGAGGTTATTAGGGCATTAAAAGTGGACGCATGGAAGGGATTCTGGCACACAGAGGGAGGGACGGAGGCGCCCCTCAGCGGGCGGTGGGCACCCGGGCGCTGCCTGGCATCGCCCCGCGTGCGGCCTCTGCCCAGAGAGGTCTTTGTCTCCGCGGGCGGCCGTGGCCGGGCCTGGGAGGCCCCCTCTTGGACTCGCGGCCGCCCTGAAGAGTTGAATCATGTTGATCTGCAGGAAGGAAATGAAATACTCGAACTCGCTCCTCTTTTCTTCCTACGGATTTTTCTTTTTTATTCTGAAGATAGAATTACTGTTTGTAAGCATCTGAAAGTCATTAGAAGCCCTGCAGTCTGTCAGGTGCCGACGCAAGAAACTGCTGAAACCAAACGGGTGCCTGCACCGAGGGCTGGGAATTTGTCATGTGCTGATGAGCAGTTATAATAATATATGAGCAAATCACAAGCATTCTGCAAATTAATCAAATTTTTTTCCCCTTCTCCCTTGTCTCTGGGAGAGTGGCTTTGCAGGCAGACGTAGGTGAAGCAGTTTTACTCACAGATGGTCGCTCTGGCATCAGATGGAATTTATATAACAGTAATTCTGATTCCCTGCCAAAGAAGCAGTGAACACACCAGGGAGATTGTAGAAGGCGAGTCATGTGGTTTTGCTGAGGTTGTTGTGGGAAGTTTAAGGGGGGAAATCTCAAATTCTCCTCTGTGCCTTTACTGTTTTTGCCTGAAGGGCCAGAAACGGAACGCCGTTCTGCCATGGGCGAAACCCGTCACATCTTTGCTCGTGACTTGTGCTGAAAGGGTGCTTCGCAGCTGCTGGAACTGCTGGCGGTGACAGAGCCCCAAGACTCCTGCTCCTCGCCGGCTCCTTACACGATTTAAAGGGGAGAGGGTTCAGAAGGTGGCCGCACGACGCGCCGGGAAGGGGCAGGGCCGCCTCCGCCCGCACCGAGCACGCTGGCCCTCCCGCTCCCCGAGGCATTGCTAAACCTACGAGGGCTTTTCTTTTCAAGTGTTTTATTAAATGAAGAGTCTAACAACCCTCACTTTAATTACACACGGGCTCCGTTTATAATTCCTCTGGATTTATTCAAGTAGTTGAGAACGATGGTGCGGGTGATTAAACTGATCGTCCTAGTTTAGCGGCTCCAAAACCTGGGAGTGTGTCGTGTGTGTGTGTGTGTGTCCTGGGGCCTCTCTGTGCTTCCGACACCCCCCACCTTTCCAAACTTTCCTCTCCCTTGGGAAATCTTGTCTCGAGCAGGACAAAGGGATACACGAGTTGACCCTTGTGAGGGCCACACCAGATCTCACCACAAGGTGCCTTCTCCCCCCGCAGAAGGGAAAATGACACCAAGATGGCGTGTAGACTGCGTTATGCAACGAAGTCCTGCTGCCGTGGGCTTTTTTCCCCCGATGTAAAGCCCTGCCCATTTGTTTTGGTTTACGTGACTACAGAGAAATAAGTGTATTAGACGCAAACTTCAGCATGCTTCATTGCAGCTGGGTGCCGACATCTGTCATTCCTCAGCCATATTCTGGATCACGGCCGCAAGAGAAAGCGAAGTCTGACACCTTTGATTTTAGAGAGAGCCTTTAATAGGAGGGAAAAGGAGAAGAAAGGAGCAGCATTTCCTTTGTGACTTCATGAAAAAAAGTCACCTCTCTCCCGTGCTGTATTTTATGTATTTATTTATTTCTGGCACGTGGCAACATTAGTGGATGCTCGTGATGGCGGGACGTGAAAAAGTTTAATGCTTCCATCTCTCCTTTCTCCTCCGTAATTTTCTATTGTTCAGTGTTGAGTTGGGTGTGATGAAAAAGTAGCTATTTTAAACCTATCCAGTGTGACCATCTACATGGATCTATACTGTGGGTATGGATTGCCGGCGTCTGATTCCTTTATGGAAAGAGAGTTGCGAGATTCTCTCTCCCACATAAACTCCCTTTAATACGATGCAGCAGCTCTGGATTTTGATGGAATTGACTGCTCTGGCCACACCCATTGGTGAGGTGCTCTGCAACCCATATGAGCTCCCCCCTTCCTCAAGAGATGTGCTAATGTTTTTGTGAAGACGTGTGCAGGTAGGGACTTATCCACGGCTAACCTTGGACACCAGCTTTTAGTGGACTGGATATTTGTTACTTGAAGGGTCTTGTGCTGGCGGGTTTGTAGGTTTGCTCCCCCCTTGTGGTGTTCCTAGTGCCACACGGTGCGCAGCACGCCCTTGGCACGAGCCGAGTCACCGCATTGGCCCCCTCTCATATTCAAATGGTACAATAAAACAGAAACTACAATTAAGGGCTGATGTGTTCATTTTAAGCGACACGACGGAAAACAGGAAATGACTGAGCCAGCAGAGACCACCCACTTGTTTATTTCCCCGGGTGTGTACAGGAATGCAGCTCATCTTCTCAGTGAACAGCACATGCTTTGCCCAGTCCCTGCCCCGACCCCAAAGAAGGTGAGACACTGGTTGTTCGACAAGGGTGGTCCACGGCAGAGGCTGGACGTTCCCGTGCCCACCGGTGCCTGGCGGGTGGCGCCCAGGAGAAAAGTAGGCCAAGGGCAAAGGGGGGTGGGACCTAGGGAGGAGCCAGACCCTGCCTCACGGCGGCTGCCCCAGGGAGAGCTGGCCAGACCCTCTGACTTGCCAAGAAAAACCGGAAATCGATGTTTGTACGTTGTTTTTTAAAAATTTAACACCGGCAATGAATTACATGAAAGAATAGTGTTCCCAACAAAAAATGTGGGCCTCCGGTGTGTGACCTCTAGGAGGGTGAATGCATTTATGTCTAGAGTAGTGACAGGGTGGAATGTGCCCCCAGCCCTTCACAGAAAGCGGTAGAGTGGAGAGGGAAGGGGAGGGGACAGCATGGCCCTTGGAGACTGTGCTTACTGCGTGGAACAGTGGAAAACGCAAAGCCACCCCAGGAGCCAAGACGCACCTGAAAAGGGCCCACCCTGGAACACCCTCCATGGATGTGGACAGTGAGAGGAAGGGTGGAGCACTGGAACCAGAGCCTCTGAGGGGCCTCTGCAGCACCCAGCACTTGGGTTTTCCCGATGAGGAGAACAGCACGAGGGGCTGGGCACTCCAGATAGGGAGCAGAGCCCAGGTAGGGCAGCGGCCAGGGAAGCGTCCTGCAGGGAGGCGAGTGCAAGGCCGTGGGCAGCATGGAGGGTGGCATGGCTGGAGGAGTGGGGTGCCCCTCACAGGCCCAGCCCCCTGCATGCCGGTGCTTCGGTAAAACGCTTCTGCCCTCTTCTTACCCAGCCCTTACTCTGTGCAGACCCTGGCAAAGCCTCCCAGAGGGAAGAAAGAGACTCGCCAAGCCTGCGTTGCAGGACGCCCTCAGGGAGCGCAGAACACAATTAAGCCCCTGATGGTGTGGAGCTCTGCAGGGTGGGTCTTAAGAAAGGCTTCATGGAGAGTTGAGGCTTTGGCGTGTCTCGTTGGAAGGTTTGGGGTCTGGAGACGGATGCGTTTCCAGTAGGAACAGCAATGCATGTTAGGTAACAAGGAGCTCAACTGGAAAGCCAGGCTAAGGAGGAGAGAGACTGTGGGGAGAAGCAGGGAGCCATGGCAGGCTAGAGAGGAGGAGGTGGGAACGAGTTCAGACGGGATTTAGGGACTGGCTTGACGATGGGCCGTGCGGCGTTCCCCTTCTCTGAGAGACCTAGCTGTTGTTCCGGGCGGCCGGTCGACCCAGTGGACTTGCTGGTGCCCAGAAAAGGAACGACATGGGACGGGGCTGGCTGTTACTGCTCTGGTAACTTCCTTTCAGCCGGATGGCCCACTTGTGGCCCCAGGGACTTTAGGTCACTGTATTCAGTCCGACATTCCCAAGAAGGGAAGACTGGATATTAAAAGTGTGAACAGTGGGCACTTCACCTGCTAATTTTAGACTTTCTCTCATTCCTGCCGCTTCTGAGTAGCACTTTAATGATTTTTCTTAATATTCAAATATTGTTAGAAACTTAAAAAAATTAGCTTTGTTTTAGCAGTAATCTCCAACTCTGATGCACCAGTTTTTTTCTCAGGGCCATTAACCTAAAAGCTCACTTCCACTTAAAATCACCCCCGGAGACAGTGTTTCCAGCACCCCCTTCTGCTGTCCCCCCCACCCCCGCCAGTGTGGGGCGAAGGAAGAGATTCTGGACGAGAGAGGCGGGCTGACGGCACCCGCCGCCCCTCGCACTGAGGGCCGGGTCCTCCCTTGGGTTTCTCCCAGCACGCCTTTCAAGATCAAATGCGCTCACCCAGAGACAAACTCTGGGTATCATTAGAGTATTATTATATTACACGTCTAAAAATTTTCAAAAAAGGAAAGTAAGTTCATCGACCCTTTGAAGCTTATTTAATGATAAACATAAATGCTTTCATAAAATCCGGGGAATGATTTAAGACCCTGGATCAACAGTTGCCATGGCGCACACACCGGCAGGCGGCATGCCTGACCACCCGGGCAGGCTGGCCCTGGCGTCAGAGGCCCGGGGCACACAGAACGGCAACGGGACTTAAAGCCGAATCTGCGGTTGCCCAGGAAGAGAGCCACCTGGAGGCCAGGCCCGGGAAGGGCAGGGTACCCTGCGCTGGACACTCCCAGGTGAGGGGTGGGGTGGGTCGGGTGCTGAACTGGGAGGCTCTGGGAGACTCAACACCCCAGCCAGAGGCTTATCTCTGCAGACAAACTCTTGGAACCAAGTCTCATCTAAGCTTTCCTTCTAACTGAACTTGAACTTCAAGTTGCCGGGAGACGGCAAGACACCGTGGACTGCGCTCCAGCTTGCAGACCCCAAGAGGCCTGAGACGAAGCTGTGCTCTGCCTTTCTTGGGCTCCCTGGCTCCCGACAAATGCACGGGCTCCCACAGCCTCCGTGTCCTCAGCCGGAAAGGGGAGATCTGGATGCCTGACTTCAGTGTGGTCAGAGGACGCAAAATGCATACAGCTCATTTGAAAGTCAAGGTTACTGGTGGTTTCTCTCACCCAAGCCAGCTCTAGCACGTCTCCCTTTCTTTCCTCTCTTCTGTCTCTAATAAACTTTGTTCTAAAACTCAAAAAAAAAAAAGGCAAGGTTACAATGGAAGAGACACGTCACAGAGGAAGTATTTGAATACTTATAACTATTTTTAGCAAAATCTTTATTTAACTCTTGCTACATGCTGCGCATGGCGCTAAGCATTTTTTAGGGCTTACCTCATCGAATCCTCACAACAACAACTCAGTGAGTGAGCTATTATTAATATTACCCCTATTTTACGGATGAGAAAATGGGGACCTGGAAAGGTTAAGTAGCTGGCCCAAGAGCACATCAACCCATAAGAAACAGGTAAGGTTGGAGCCCTTGGTGTCTGAATTGAGGACCCACAGTCTTAATTACTGTTCTTATGTAATAAAAAAGCTGTCCTAGCAGGGCTGCAGTTATTTCTCCTGGTGTGCTGCCTTCCCTGCTTCTTGGGTGGCGGGCCTGGCAGGTTATCGGTGTGCCATGCTACCTCCTGAAGTTTTCAGAAGTTTTCAGTGTCACCTGAAGAATTCTTAGGAATTACTTGCTTCACTCCATGACTTTGGGACCGTACCCCTAGCGGTGGCCGTCTCCTGATATGGGGTGGTAGGCTGTCCCTGGTCACTGAAAAATCCACTTAAAAAATCCATCACTTTTTAAGAAACGTTCAAAATAATTTTTTCATTTTAGTCTAGATTTAGATTTATAGGAATTTTTCATAGATAGTACACCATAGACCTCACAGTAATTTTCCCCTGTAATTAACATCTTACTGCAGTAGAGTATGCTCATCACAATTAATGAACCAATAATGACACACCATTGTTGAGTAAAGTCCATATTTTATTTGTATTTCCCTAGTTTTTGCCTAATGCCCTTGTTCTGTTTCCGGCTCCCTTCCAGGATACCATATTACATTACCTGTCAGGTCTCCTTAAACTCATGGCTGGAACCATTTCTCAGGCTTTTCTTGTTTTTGATGACCTTGATCATTTTCAGGAGTATTTTGTGGAATATCCCTCAATTACAATTTCTCACGTTTAGACTGGGGATATAGGTTGGGGGAAGGAAGACCACAGAGATAAATTGCCATTCTCATCATATCCAGTCAAGGGTACACACAGCCAACATGATCTTGACCACCTGGCCGTGGTAGTGGTAGTCAGGTCTCTCTGCGGTGAGGTCACTCCCACTTTCTACACTGCACTCGGGAAGGAAGTCACTCTGCACAGCCCACACTTACAATATCTCCTGGGGGGATATTTCTATGTGAATTATTTGGCATGCACCAGGCATTTGTCTGCCCCTCCTTATGTATTCATTGATTCAGTCATTTGTGTCTGTGGGCCTTGGGTGTGTTTGCTTATACTTTGGGCTATTATCTGGGACTATGTTATGTTACTTACTTTGTTGCTCAAATTGTTCCACCTTTGGGCGCTGGGGGTTCTTCCTGCTGGCTCTGTGCTACTTTGACAAATGCTCCCTTCAATACGGAGAATTTTTTTTAAAAGCACTTCCTTACATTCTGGCATAAAATGCCCTGGGTTGTCTTGTGTGTTTCCTGTCCCAGCCCTAGAATCAGTCCCTTCTCCAAGGAGTCCCTTTCTTTCTTTTGGGAAGTTATAGAAGCCGATGTCCTGGCTTCTAGCCTCTCTCAGCTGACGGAACAAGAAAATATGTGCTTGTATACTAACTCCTGTATATATATGTATCTATATTATACATAGGAAGCCAAACATGAGTTCACACAGATGTCTTCAATCCATTACCACATGGATCGAAATTCATTTGTAAAGTAAGTGCATTTTTTTGGGTAGCCTTCTAAATTAAAACCCAAATCACAGGAAATTTGAAACCTAAAATTATTTGTACTCAGGATATTCTGAAGTGTTTTAGCATCTTTGATGCAATGGGTGAATGTTTTTTAAAAACTGAAAATATAAGTTATGTACCTGATTGGAGCCATTCTTGTCTATTTGGGATTAAGACTTTTTTTTAAAGCGTGTGTGCAACTGAGACAACGGCCCTTTCTCTAGGCCCAGAGTGACTCTGTGTCTATCTCCACCTCTCCTGTTGCCCTGCAGAGCCTCTTGAATGGGAAGAAGGGTGGCTGGGGCTTGAGTCGGGATCTTCTCAGGTTGTAGCTTCAGAGTCAGATCAGTAAACATGGCGGAGAGAGTAGCAGGTGAGGGCTTAGGGGTTTCAGGGCCCTCAGGTGGAGATCAGGCGGCCGTCCTAAAGGCCTGGCCTGCTCAGGAAACTGCTGTTACCACTATGCCTTGTGAATTCCTCCCAAACAGCCACGTCTATCTCTGAAGGGCCGAATTTCTAACAAATCCAATTGGTCCTGCAGGGGAAGCCATTTTCTTACCTCCCAGCATGCCTGTGTAAAAATGTCCTTAGTTTTAAGGAGTCCAGTGAGCCCTGGGTGGGGTGAGCTGGAGAGACGTGTTGTGAGGAGTCCTCTTGCTGTCACTTGTCTTCCTAAGTCTCACTGCTCTGAGTGTGGGGGCTGTCTCTGAGGGCTGCCTCTCTCTACTTTGTCACCAAGTCCCTTCTAGAAGACAACACCATGAGATGTGGATGTAGGGCACCGTTCTGGGGCAGCCAGACACACTCTGTGAATTCCATGGTTCTTAGAGGATGCCCCATGCGCTCAGTGCTAGGCTTTGATGGGCTTCCATGCCTGTAAGGACACACACATCACATACCCCTCCTCGGTGTTTGTGGACCACCTCCGGAGCATCTCTGGCTCCTGTCAAAGATACCCCCTTGTGGAGAATCTTCCAACAAGGGGATTCAGGCAGTGGCAGGCTGGGGGCAGAGAGATGAGCTTCTTCTGCTTAGAGACAACCTCAAGGTGAATTCCTGGTCAGAAACGAGTCAACTGTACATGACCAACTTTGGACAATCACTCAATCTCCCTGGGCTCGGGTTTTCAGATCTGCAAAATGGGAAGACACCTCTCTGGCAAATCTCCCTGCTGGCAGTCAGAAGACCAGCTGAGGCAACTCCCGGGGACGTGCTCTGATGCGTGGGTATCAGAGTGTTCTCACCAACCGGCATTGCCACCAACCCAGGGCTGAACACCTGGGCTGGTCACCCACCCTCTCTCCACTCCCTTATCCTTTGCGCCACTCTGAAGAAGAAGCCATCAGTTTAGAAAGTCCAGAGGCCCCATCGTCACAGCCGCATCCCTTCCATGAAACCAGCTGCCCACAAGGGTCGAACTGTAATGAATGGATAGTCCCCCCCAAGGGCAGGCATTTTCCCTCCCCCTTAGGTACGGGGAAAGAGCAGATATTTCCATCGTCGCAAGTAAGAAAAATATCTCGTTTCCCCACTTTTGTTATAAACAATGTACGACTTGCTTTCTCCTTACTCCTCCTGACCCCTCCACACTGTATACATATTTATATATTATTCATAGTGGATTAAAAATGGATGTGCTCTTTACCACGGCTCTACGGCGCAGTGACAATACAAATTAACGTATGATGTACTTACTTTTCACATGGCAGTGATGGGAAATGTTGATGGCCTCAAAGTGAAAGGCGGAGAGAGGGGAGTGGGGCGGGGTGGGTGGTTGGGGGGGCACCCACCTGGCCACGCTGTCAGGGCTTGGGGCCCCAGCCACAGGCAGCCGGGGTTCGGGGGTGTTGAGGGCAGCTGCATGGTGTATGCTGGAAAGGTCTCCCTCAGTCCCTTTTCCCTCAGAGTGAGGTCCAAGCCTCCTGGCAGGCTCTGGAAACATGACCCTGCTCATCTTACCTCCTTCGTGGGACTGCCCTGCTCCCAGGACTCTGCACGCCTGTGCCCCTGCCTGGGCTCAGGTGTGACCCTCTGCAGTATGACTGTGCTCTCTCCTTTTCCTCCTCCTGGCTGCCTCTTACCTTCACCCATTCCTTAGCCTGAAAGACACTTGGTGGATCTCTGCGACATGCCAGACAATGTGCGGGTGGCGGGTGAGTCCCGCCCCCGTGGAGCTGACAGGCTGCCTGGAGGTGAAGACAGCTGCGGTGATTTTATTTGTCCAACTGCTGGGAGATGCCATCCTGAGGAAGAGGAGTTTGCCGTGGTGTGTCTCACAGCCAAGGGGTGGGTTTGGGGTCACTGGGGAAGCCCCCCCAAGCGGAGGAGCTGTGCCAAGGGCTGAAGGACGAGACTGCGGCAGTTAGATGCGGCAGGGTTGGGAAGAATTCCTGACCGAGGGCACATGGGAGGGCTGAGCAAAGGTCCTGTGCAGGACAGAGCTGGAAGCACCTGCAGACAGAGGAGTTCTGGGTGGCCAGAGGACAGCAAGCCGCAGGAGCTCTGCAGGTGAGGAGGATAGAGTGTCACCCAGGGCTTTGTATCCCTCCTCCTGGGACTCCTGGAACCCCCAGCCACCTCTGCAGCATTACAAACTGCATTGCCTCCAAGTGCTGTTCTGGACCCAGCCTTCGGCAGACGCAGGCCTGTCCTGAGGATGGAGAGTTCCTTCTGGCAAGAGGCCTGACCCACAGGAAATCCCAACCTGCCTTTGCTGAACTTTATCCCAGAGAAATGCAACCATTCACAACTTGTTTCTTGGGAGTCTGAGGGTCTTCCAGCTTCCTAGAGCCCCCCCCAAAGGCCGATGCCCCAAGGAGAGACAATCTCTTGTGCTGTAATCAAACCACCTGAGACCTGTCATACAGCACAGTGGCCTCGAAGCACTTGTTGAATCAGTTCTTTGGATGAAGAGCAAAACAGGGCCTTTCCTGAACCAGCTGAGGCACGAAACACAGTGGCAACGTGGAACAGAGGCCATGACAGTAGCAAACAGCTGGTATTTGTCTCACTCTTTGTCATCTGAAGAGGTGTCCCATGATCTCCCCTGTTGCTCACAGTATTCCTGTGATGTAGGGATTAGTATTGTTGCCTCATTTTCAAGGTACGGGCAGAGAGATGGAGCCCTTGCTTAGGGTAGGGGGGAGGAGACAGGTTCAGGGTGTTCCATCGCTTTCCACCCCCACTGAGGATGGAATCCACAGTTTGAACCCAAACTCCTCACCAGACTCTACACGGTCCACTCTGAGGAGGAGGACCGTGAGTGCAAGCAAGGGGACGAGACCCAGAGGGCCCCCAGTCTTCGTTTCTGACCAAAGGCCTTCACACTTCACCGGGACCACATTTGACCATGGAGTACGGTGCTTGTCAGCAGGGGTCAACGTGGAGAGGTAACATTGCCTTGATGCTCTCTTCACTGGGGAACTGACAGGACTGGTTGTCCTTACTCTCTCAAATTCTATGACCATGAAAGGATGGACCCTACTCTGTCTTAAAGCGTCCTCTTCCTAGTCATTGATGGACATTAACATCTTTACTGACCCAGGGTGATCACTAACTCCATCTCCTGTCTACCCAGATGCCACAGGCAGCATGGCTTGTCTTTTGCCCATGAAAACAGGATGAATGGCTGGGCATGGTGGCTCACACTTGTAATCCCAGCACCTTGGGAGGCCAAGTGGGAGGATTTCTTGAGCCCTAGAGTTCAAGACCAGGCCTGAGCAACATAGCAAAACCTCATCTCTACAAAAAAAATTAGTGGGGCATGGTGGCACATACCTGTAGTCCCAGTTATCTGGGATGCTAAGGTGGAAGGATCGCCTGAGTCCAGGAGGTGGAGGCCGCTGTGAGTCATGAACACTGTGATCGTGTCACTGCATTCCAGCCTGGGCAACAGAGTAAGACCCTGACTCAAACAACAGCAACAACAACAACAAGGACAAAAGTAGGCTGGATGAACATTGGCAGGCCATTGAAGGGCTGCCCTGTCACTCTGAAGGCTGCAGTGGCTTCTTCTCTAGTGATAGAATGACCTGCCTCTGTCTAGAGGTCTGACTTTCTCCACACCCCACAGTCACCTCAGCAGGAAGGTCAGAGAACTCCCGGAAATGTTCCAGAACCCCCCGCAGCTGCCTTCAGCAGGGTCTTTTTTTGCCACAATTATTTGAGACTCACAGTAGAGTATTCAATGGAGCTCTCAGCCGTAGGGTTTATTCTGAAGGCCCTGGCTTATGTTCTCCGACCAAAAGCCAACAGGCCTGAACATCACTGTGTTTGTGCCAACATCAGGGGCTTCATGTGGACGGACGATACAGAGAAGTTTGGAATTTTCATCCAGATTTAGCTGGCCTCAGAAATGTGTCGTGTACAAAAGCACTTTGCTTAACAACAGCTTTCTGTTTGGGAATCAATGTTCTCATCATCAAAGGATCAGCCTTTCACTTATATTTGATTCTTGGGAAGATATAATTCCTTCTTCTGGACCCATCATAGCTTTTCTTAGTCAACATCCCCCAGGGCAGGCCTTTCATTTCTTCACACAACTTTCTTTCACATCAGTCGCATGGGAGCATTTCAGCAAACAGCTCAGAAAGCTATGTGTGTGTATATAAATAATATTATTTATATATACAACAACATGCACCATAATTGTGTATAAAGTAATGCATTGTGTGTGCATGCATGTGTGTGTGTGTGTGTGTGTGTGTTCCTACAAAAACACATTGTAATCACAGTCTTTGTAAGGATTTTAGAGAATCAGGAGAAGTGAGCACTGTGTATCCATTGGAAATTGTTTTAAAGTCAAACCTCCCAGGTTCTCTGTATCTTAACTTTCTCATTTGTGCAATGGGGCTGATATCACTCCTTGTCAAAACCGTCAGAATGCTCAAATGTGAGGACAAACATTTAAACCTCACATGAAGTCCTGCGGAAAGTTGACCCTAGGGTCTCTGGGCACTCCTGACATTATCAACACAGCCTCTACCTCTAAGGCATACTGAAGATCAGGGTTGACTGCAGTTTTGGTATTGTAGACATCCTCTTACAATGTACACATGCACAGACTTAGGTGAATTCACATAGAGATTTCCATCTCACCTCGGTTAAAATGAAACCAATTCAATACCAATAATTTGACCTCTGAAGGATCCAAATCTACCAGAATTATTATACACCTTGACTATTACCAAGAAACAGAGATTCAAAATATAATCATAGGATAAAATCATGATTAATATTTCAAAATCAACTGGTGGAAAAAATGTATTAAGTGCTTTTGTACCAACTTGGCCAAATCAGAAAAGCTTTCCTTGCAAATAAAGATGCTCTCTGAGGTTCTTTGTTTCGCTTGCCAGGACACATGTAGCACTGCTCCTGTGGCAATATGATTCCCAGGAAAGGTAGCTTCCAGAGGCTACAGCTTGAAGATCATACATAAACTTATTATCTAGTAATGACAATAGAAAAGATGACCACTGACCACTTTGTTGATGCCAAAACAGTTGAAGAGTGGAATCACCATACGATCCTGGTGACTTGAGGTGGCATTATTAACAATTTTGCTTCACAGCTCAGCCCTCCTCTTTAGACCATGGTGCCAAGAATTTTGGTTTTACTTTTTATTTGAAGTTCTTAACTCCAATAGCTTGTCATACCACGGTGATGGTCTTGCCCAATAAGTTATTCCCTTATAATGAATACATTGATGACCTCACCCTAGATTTATCAGTGCCATGGTACTTAGGATGGTAGCCACCCTGTGTTAGCTGCCACAGAGCTTCCCTTGATGGTGAAGCAGAAAGTGCCGTCCATTGCTGAGAAGCTCTGAACAAAGCTTTGACAACATGTCTTAGGTTTCCTGATGTCTCAGCTCTTTCCCTGGGTTGTTTGGTGTTTAGGCCTCCAGCTGCAAAGTGAGTCCTTTTTTCTCCTGCTCCACATTTCCCTTTCAGAGTACCTCGAATCTTCTCTCACTGAGTACTGAACAAAGTGTTCACAGTGCCAATCACTTTATTCTTTGGATGGTTGAGTCTTGGGGGCTCTCTGTGAATGCTAAGCCTCTTGGCTGGAAGGATCCGCGCGAAACTCACCGATGCCCAGTTTAGCCCTATGGGGAATCGCCAGTAGTGTAATAAGAATGGGCATGGCTTCTCCCCTTCCCTTTTTCGCTGATACGCATCCTAATTCCGTCCCTCGGTCTATGCCCTAACTCCAAGACGATGAAGAAAGAACTCAGTTATGTTTTTTGTACAGTCGTGAAGCCGCATTAGAAATTTGTCTCGGTTGTCCTTCCCTCACCCAGCCCAGGACCTTCCCTGTCATCCATGAGGGAGGTGACTGACCCCTCAGGGCGGAACAAGGCAGCGGGACTGTGGCCAGGGGATCCCTCTGGGGAATCCTTCTCTTGCTTGGCAATCTCAGCACAGGCACAGGCTGCTGACTGTGCTCTCCTTGCTCTGGTTGGTTGTCAGGAAGGGCTCATAGCAAGTGCACTCTTCCTGGGCTTTAGTTTGTTCTGAATCCCAAAGACTTTTGCAAGTTGATCAAATTCAGCCTTGTGCCGGGGACAATGGTAGAAACAAAAGAAGCAGAAACGCTGTCCAAAAGTGTAGTAATTCCTTCGAAAAGAGGCAAGATGAAGCAGTAAGATAAATAGTTCCTGCCTGCTCACTCTGTACCAGGTACTGGGTGTGGCACTAGCAACTCTGAGGCAGTTACGGTTCCTGCCCCAGGAATGCACGGCCTCTCAGGGGACCATGCAGACACCCAGCCCACAAAGCAGGTTTCCCGTTGGGCAGAGCCTGAAGGGAAGAGTCGGGTTTGAGCCGGCAGAGAATGAAGTGACATTTCACAGAGAAGGTAGCACCAGCCAGGGAAAGGAGACGCGGCCGAATGATGTCTATGTGCAGAGACAATCTCCTGTCTGGTTCGGTGTGGGCAGAAAACGGAGAGGTGCTTGGGATTGAGCCGTGAAAGTCCTGATGATTTTGGGGGGGGATGGATGGCCATCACAGACTTGGGGCAAAGAAGTTATAAGCTGAGCTGCTTCCTCAGGTGCTCACTCTGCTGTCTCTGGGGAGGAGGCGATGGAAGTGGGGAAACTGGAAGCATGAAGGTCCCTCTGTGGGCTGCCATGTTTGTCGTTCAGGCGAGATTTGGTACACGCTGGACCAGGCCTGAGGGAGGCCTTGAAAGGGAAGGCTTCAGCAGGTAGAATGGACTTGACCTGAACACCCACTGGCTACGGGGAAAGAGGAAGAGCATGAACTCTGGAAACCCACTAGGAAGCAAGAATTCAGCCCTGGGTGCCTTTAAGTGGGAAAATGGGCTCTGCTTCCCACATTTCACTGGCCTCCTGTGTCTCAGGAACCGGACGGTTTTGCTAAGTAGATACATGGGACCGCTGCGACTGCTCGAAAAAGTGCTGACTCTGCTACTTGATTGTTTTCTGGAGTAAATGGCTGAGCCCATTTATTTACTTGTTTATTTTTCTGAGCAAATGAAACCCAGCCCTGGGCCTTGACCTCGCTGGGTGCCGGGTGGGACAGCACCCAAGCGCTCCCAGGAATGGCACATCAGCAGCTTCCCAGAAGTGGGGGAATACAAAGGCTCCATGGCGACTTCTCAAACCAGATGTTTTACCAGTTCCTCAAGATGGCAGAATATGTGCGTGTCTGCTGTGCATCAGGGCTGAAAGCTCGAGCTTGGAGGGCTAGGTGGTTTTCCCAGGTGGATTACCACAAAAATCCATCTCTGTTCCAAATTAGAGCCTTCCTAGGAAAGTTCCATTTCAAGGGTCACTACTGAAAATCAAACTTCTTTAAAGCTGCCCTTGGTTGGGCGTGGTGGCTCAGCCTGTAATCCCAGCACTTTGGAAGGCCGAGGCGAGAGGATGGCCCGAGCCTGCGGATTCGAGGCCAGCCTGGGCAATCTGGTGAGACCTCGTCTCAACAATAAACAAAAAAATAAGACGGGCATGGTAGCACGCGCCTGCAGTTCCGGTTACTTGGAAGGCTGAGGCGGAAGGACTGCCTAAGCCCATCAGGTCAAGGTTGCGATGGCTATGAGCGTGCCACTGCACTCCAGCCTAGGCGACAGAGTAAGACTCCGACTCAAACAATAAATAAATAAAGCTGGTCTTGACTATCTGCTCATCCTGGTCCCTGCCCTGATAGCTGCTTCTGCCTTCCCTGAAACCCTCAGGTTCCACAAATCAGTCCTTCCAACTGCCCGAAAGCAAGGCTTGAGTGACAAGCTCCTGTCACCTCCCTCCCCCGACACCCTGCCTTGCCATGTTCCCTGAGCCTTGGTTTGCTCACCAGAAAGAGTTGACGGGAGAATAAGAAAGTGAAATGGTTTTGCACTGAGACCTGAATCAGACTCGTAGATAGGGGGATTGATGGATTTTATGTACAGTTGGGGTCAGCACAGTATAGTCTGTGACCACATCTACTTACTCTCCATTTTTGTACAGTTTATGAGCTTGAAGTGATTTTTACAATTTTTTAAGTAGTTGGGGAAAAATCCCAAATGAGAATAATAATGGTCCATCACAGGTGAAAACTATATGAGATTCAGATGTCAATGTCCATAAATAAAGTTTCAAATTTCATCCCCAAAAACATTAAGGGAAATGTTTTTCTCTCTTGTTCTATAAGTGCCTACATAATAGCTTTGGTTTTGCCTCGTGACCTACAGAGGCTAAACTATTTACTATCTAACCCTTTACAGAAACAGTTTCATATATTGGAGATTTTCTCTTCTACTACCTAGAAAGTCTAAGTTCGAAACTCTAGCGAGGGCTGAGTGGGGTGTCTCGCTTCTGTGGCCCCAGCTATTTGGGAGGCTGAGGCAGGAGGAATGCTTGAGCCCAGGAGCTCGAGCCTGCAGTGAGCTACGGTCCCATCACTGCACTTCAGCCTGGGCGACAGAGAGAGAACCTGTCTCCAAAACAAAAAACAGAAAACAAACACACAAAACAGCTAGAATGGAGAGACCCTTTAAATCTCAGTTGATACGCTTAATGTCTTGGCTGCTTTTCTGTCCCTCGCTGCTTGATTTTCACTAAGTAGTCACAGCAATGTTGATAATACGGGTGATAGTGATCACGGTCCCTTGAGCACTGGGGCCAGGGAGGGCGTCAGCGGCAGTGCTAACCGGACGTGTTTTCTGCCCGCAGGTCATAGGCCTTTCCAGTGCCGCTATTGTCCCTACAGTGCCTCTCAGAAGGGAAACCTGAAGACCCACGTCCTCTGCGTCCATCGCATGCCTTTTGACAACAGCCAATATCCCGACCGCAGGTTCAAGCGCTCCAGAGTCGACTCGGAGGCTTCTGGGAATTTTGAGGAGCCCACAGCTGTCAAGGCAGGGAGCTCTGCAGACCTCACAGAGGAGGGCGGCAAGGGCCCGGAGGAGAGCAACTGAGCAGACCGACCTGTATATTGCAATAGTCTTTCATACAGTTATGACACGATGCGTCTGGTAAAAGAGTTTGCTAACTGCATTCCAAGGGGAAGAATCACGTACAACCCCCCAATAGTGTATAGAACATTTTAAAAAATTTAAAAGATATCTATATATATATTAAAAAAAAAAATTCCCCAGCCCTTGAAAATGGCTGCTAAACTGTTACCCGGCAACAAGTACTTCCAAACAATGCAGGTGGGAGAAAAGGGATTTCGAAAACGCCTGGTGTCCTCCGAGCTGGAGAAAGCTGCGGGGGCCCTTCCAACTCGAAAGTCGTCTTTGTCCAAAAATAATGCTCTTAACCGAAAAACGATACCATCTAAATGATTTAGTGTTGCCTTGAAGATGGAGGGGCTGTGTTTTCGTTGTTGAAAACACCTCTATAATCTGACACCAGCTGCTGTCATTTGCCCAGCACCCTAATGAGATGTGTCGGGCGGCAGCTGCGGTGCCAGTCAGACGGGAGCGGTCACTGCAGAGAAAATCAATTCACGTGGTGTTGTAACTGCACTCTCGGAGAAACCTTAGACGGCCGCAGCCAGCGCCAGGGCTGACCGGCACTGCAGAGGATGGCGAGCTTAAATGTGCATTTTCAAAAAATACACAGCCAAATGAATCAATGGCCAGGAAGTGTCTGCAGACAAATGTCCATTGCAGGTTTGATGAGTAATTCCTTTTGTTTTTTAGATCAAATTGCAGTATTGAGGGAAATGTTTCATTCTTGGTTGTCTTTCTCTCTCTCTCTCTCTTTTTTTTTAATTTTTGGATGAAGAAGGAGGTTGCTATTAAAAAAAAGTAGGGTACATTATATAAAATGTTAGCAAAACTAGCCAACCCTATCCATAGAAGGTGCTGGTGAGAAAATAAAATGTAGGCAATAATAGAAAGATTCTTTTTAATTACGATTTTTAAAATTTTACTTGAATGAAGGCTGCTCTGGTCCTTATTATGAGATTTTTTTTCGTGTGTTAGTTTTTATAAGTGTCACAGACATGAAGCAGAATTCTTTTCTCCAGCAAGCTCTTATGGAATAGCTTGTATTAAAATATGAATCTAAGCATCCTACTCTCTATCTCTAATGAAGAAAACTGTTTGAGCTAAAATGTCTGTTTTTGTAAAACAAATGTGTTCTATATTTTTGTAGACGTTAGATTTTCTACTGATTGGATACTCCAAATTTATCAAGTTCTGCACCACACAGAGGGAGATTTTGAGGGTCAGTAATTAAACGCTTAACTCATTTTTTCAAAAACGATTGAAGAAGACTGGCTAAAGGTTTATTCTTGAATCTGCTAGAATGGTGTAAAAGTTCAACCTTTTACCGTACTTCCTTTGAGTGACATGAAATTGGTGCTGTTGCTGGTGCTGGTAGAGAAGCATTGAAGTATTAACTTCTTCTAAAACAAAATCATTCAGACTTAAAAAAAAAAAGTCAATATTTCCTTGCAGGCTGGGAGCACAGAATAAAACCCCAGGGCCTTAAAAACTTCAGCTCTGCCTACAGCAGTTTACAAAAATACTAAACTGCAATCAATGTAAATAAAATTCTTAGTGCTATCCTGAGACCAGAAGCATCTCAGGCTAATAAGGAATCGGGTTTGCATATGCTGTCAAAAGGGTGTCATCGAACCGAGGTTTCAGTGTAAATGAGGTCGCTGTGCAACTTGGACCCATCTGGCATAGAGTAAGCTGCTTTCTTGTTTTTCTAGTATAGTTCTCACTGCCTTACTTAACTCGAGTTGATAAACTTAATGCAACTGTTTCTATGATCCTAGAGAAAGGACTGAAATGTTATTGAAAACTTTCCGACTGTAGTAAGCTTTAGGATTTAACTGCACTACTGTGTTTGGTGACTGTGCCAGTCGCTTGCTTCCTGTGTGTTTGCCCCGCCTTTGGTATCTTAGCAAAGAAAAATAAAAAACTAAAAAAAAAAAAAAACTTTAAAAGGAGAAAAAAAAAAAGAAAAAAGGAAAAAAAAAGCGGAAAAAAGTGGGGGAGAAGTGAGCCACATTCCATTTCTAGCACTTTGGGAGCTCGTTCAGTATTCTTTTGTGTCTTCTGAGCATCCTCAGATGCGACAGGCAATAATTCTGTTTGTGACACTGGGAACATCCCCTCTTCTTTGTGGCGTGTGTGTTGATTCCATTTTGTCCAGTGCGACCGTCCTTATTTCCCCCTCTGACACAGGCCTTCTTTCCAGAACATTTGTAGCTTGTAATACAAACAAGTGACAGCCACAGTGATGCAGTGTCAGTTTCTGAATGTCATCAGGTTCTCATATCTAAACATGTCAAGTTTTTTCCCTGTAACTTCTGTAGTCTGTGATGCTGGTCATAATACTGTCTACATTCCTACGCAAAGAAAAAAAAATCTATCTTGGAGGAAATCTGAGATCAATAGAGTAGAGGATTTTGTTGCTATGCTTGTAACAAGTAGAAAACTTTGTATTTAAAGTTTATTCTTGGTCATTATTTATTATTATAATACATCAGTTGACAGAACTTTATTCTGGTATAGAAAGTATTAAAAGTTGTTTTTTCAGCAATGACTGTTTTCTTTCTGCTGTTAGAATAAAATGTCTTTGAAGCAGTCCGGTTTTATCCAGTGTTTTACGCAATAAAACCTCTACCTCTGGAAAAAAAAATACATCTTTTCCTATTCACTTATGTTTATTACGGAGGTGAAACATATTTCTGCAGATCTGTCAGACTTTGGCAAGACTTGGTCAAACCCCACGTATAAAAAGCCCCGCTGTTTTCTGCAGGATGGAAGGTCCTCACAGGCTTGGGCTTTGTCAAGCTGAGTAATCTCCATACAGCATCAGTTTTGTGTGTGTGTGTGTGTGTGTGTACATATGCATGTGTGTGTGCACGTGCATGCCCACTTGCATGTGCGAATTATACTTCTGTAAATGTTTGCGGACATCAGACATCGGTTTCAGTAAGGGAAAACCTATGACAATACTCGTGATCTTCATATTACAGTAATTATGCAAGGTACTTGGAGCATTGAGAGCTATCATGTCCCTTCACTGGTAGAAAGTTTTTTAAAAAATTATTAAATGCAAGAAGGTCTTTTACCTCCAAATTATCAGAGGGTGATCTGAATTCTTTCTCTAGAAGAAAAGGAAAAACACCAAAGGTAACGAAGTCCATGGTATCAGGGGCTACCGAGAAAGCAGAACGTCAGTACTCGTTTGAGAGGGTGGGCTCAACACTTGATGAGTAGAGCTTCTTTGTGATTTGTCTTCTGTTGTCTTATTTCGGTCTCTGAAACGAGCTTGAACAGTGCATGCTGCGATTCTGAAGCACAGAGGGCCCGGAAGCATGATCAGCAAAGGCATCTGCCGACATTTTATAGGAATTTGTAAATTCACCGAGTTTCTCTCAGATGTGAGATCGTGGGAGCAGATGACTTGAATGGAATCATCGTCAGTCCTGATGTCTGTTATTATAAACATCAAAGGTGAGTTATGAGGTCACAGTGAGGGGGTCAGGAAGTGAACCATTAGGGAAGAAAACTGAAGTGTAGAAGGTTGATGGAGGGGTCGTAACTTCTGCCACACCACATGCATGATGGATCTCAAACCCGCCAGGGCCAGGCAAGACACCACCAAGGTGAGGGAAGGAGGAGGGGAAGGAGGATGGGACCTCAGGCAGGGGTGCAGCGTGGAGTGACAGCAGCCGTGCACTATCTCCACAGGGAATGTGACGTTAGGTTTTCAAACTTTTCCAGACACACAGGGCATGGATTTTGTGTTACGTGTCTCAATTTTTTCTTGTTGGCTCGGAATTAAAATGTTTTAAGAAACCATGGAATGAATGAATAAACAAAATGTGGTACATTCATAGAATGGATTATTCTGCCACAAAAAGGAATAAGGCACTGAGAGATGCTACAACACGGGTGAACATAGGAAACACAGAAAGAAGCCAGTTACCAAAGCTTCTGTCCAGAATAGACAAATCCATAGAGACAGAAAGTAGATTAGTGGTTGCTGAGGTGGGGTGAGAGAATGAAGAATGACAGCTAATGAGTATGAGATGTCTTTTTGAGGTGATAAAAATGTTCTAAAAATTAGATAATTATGATGGTTGTCCTGCTTTCTGAATACACTAAAAACCACTGAATTGTGCACTTTAAAAGGGGGAATTTTATGGCATGTGAATTATATCTCAATTAAACTGTTATAAAAAATAAAAATAAAACTGAGAGTAGGAGGCATGTTTAAGAAGCACCAATATATATTTCCACCAAAATATTTTTGATCTCTCAGATAGTCACAGAACACTGGCAGATGAGTACAGCGTAAAGAACACAAAATTTGGGATGTAATGGTTTAAATTTGAAACCCAGCTATAATAGTGACTTGCTGCAGGATCTTGAACAAGTTAACTATTCTGAGTTCATTGATTATAACTATAAAATTATGAAAATTAAGTGCCATGGTAAAAAAAAATTATATGTGCTCCGAAGAGTACTCTGCTAATGCTAGGTATTGTGCTATATTGAGTTATGGCTAAATCTGAGATTAACTTCACACCCACAGAAAGCTAGATGTTGATAAAAACCCCTGTGCTTTGTAACTACCCCTTGTGGTCAGGTGGCTGGGATTCTTCCACATCCGCCCCCTTCAGACACGATGACCTTGGACAGATGTCTTAAACTTTTGTTTTCTTACTTCCTTGCTTGAAAAATCAGAATACTCACGGTCCTCTTGCCACTCTCAGGGTGGTTGGGGATTGAGGGGAGCGGATGGGGGAAGGATCGGTCTTGGGGGAGGTGCTATTCCACTTACTTGCGCAGCAAATATTTACAGGGGACCCACTGTGTGCCAGGCATTGGGCTTTGGGCCAGAGACACAACGGCTCTAGGATCATGCCCAGGGATCACCATCATAGGAGAAAGCAGACTTTAATTTGATAATCACACAGATAAGTCTGAACTATCCAGAAGAGTAGATTCAAAGACAGGAATGTTCCAGGTGACGAAAGCCTTCCTTAGGAGGTGACGGTACTCGACAGCACGAGGAGAGCAGGCCAGGTGGTGGAAACAGCATGGGCGAGGGCCACACCAGGTGTGGATGGGGTGCACAGGCCCTGTCCTGACCACTCAGGAATCGTGTGAGCCTGGCAGATCACTTCATTTCCCCAAATCTGTCGCTTCCTTATAAAGGATCAACAGCGCAAGTCTCTTCTTGAGGTTAATGAGATAGCATATACGGAAGAGCCACGAGAACAAGCTAGATGCCACCAGATTCAAAGGGCTGTTCTCCAGAGTGACAATGCCTAGAAACCCACAAGAACATTGAAAATGCATTCTGCAGAGGCACAGCTGTCTTACTCTGCTCAGCCAAGAGCCAGTCTTGTGACCCATAGGACTTCTTCCACAGACTTAAAGGATCTGAAAGGAGTGGTCTCTCACGTCTGGGGGCCTCAGTCCCTTGGGAAGGGAGTGGTAGACGTCTTCTGGCCCCAATCCAGGGTCTTTGTATGGCTCCAAATGACCCCTCTGTGGCTGGGCTTGGCCACCCTGAAAGCAGTACTATTTGCTGGAGGTATCTAGAGAGGGTGATCAGCCATCCTGGTTTGCCTGGGACTGCGGGGGCTGGGGTGGGGGTGGGGAGTGTTCCCAGGGCATGGAACATTTAGTGCTCGAACCAGGGCACGTCTTGACAAACCCAAACGGCCGGTCCCCGGAGGTCTAAGTCCAATTCCTACAAAACACAGGTCTTGCCTTGGCCAAGCCAAGGCCACAGCTGACTGTGAGCTGGGAGGCCAGTGTGAGGCTTCTCTGTGGGAGTGGTGGCTCCAGGGACCTCAGAGTGTGGGCTCTGGCAACAGGAGACATGGATTCAAATCTTCCCTACCATAGCACCTTTGCCACAAAGATGAAAGGTGGTGACAAAGTGCACAGGGCCTGGCTTGTGATCATTATTTCATCCGTTTCTGCTGAGTGACTGAATAAATCTTTGTTACTACTTCATACCCAGGTGGAGAGTGGCTCAGATATGAACTTCTCTTCCTAGTGGCTAGAAGCCGCTAAGCTGCTAATACCCAACATTAAGATCCTATTTTGTGTTGAAACTTTTACAAAGATGATAACCCTGTTGTCTCCTGTAGTTTGGGATTTGCACACTTCTCACTCTCCGTTGAACATCTGTATTGTAACAGTATATTATGAAAACCTCACCTGGTGTATTGTAAGCACAATCCCAAGGAAATTTGTATTAAATATTGTGATTCTCATTTCAAGATAGAAGGGCTGGGCACGTTCCCCCAAACGAGAGGTATGTTTCCACGGGGAAGGAGAAAAATTCATAGTGTAATGCGATATTAAAAATGCCACCCAGCTGAGCATTCCTTGTAGGGGCTTGTGTAGAGTTTTAATCTCTTCACCTGTTGGCGTTAAGAGAAAGGAGAGAGATGGGTGGGGGAGGGAGACTGGGAGGGCGAGGAAGGGCTTATGTGAGCAGGAAAATCACAGGCAAAGAGGAGGGGGAAAATTTAAATGATCCCAGACCGAACTGTTTTGCTGTTAATACAGAAATACAGTGCAAGACACATTTAATGGGCTCTATTTTTTATTATACTATGCTGAATAATTAAGTTTGAGGCTAAGTGTCACATGGATTTATCTTTTAATTAAAAAAGCATGGTTCACGCATATTTGAGTGGTAGTCCAAATAAATGCAATATAGAAATTTATGTTTGTTTATCTAGGTGTTAATTACCTAGAGATTGTTCTGGATTACTTCTTTTTATAAAGTGTCATAGGCTCGTGTCAGAACGAATAAAGCTTGCCCATGGAACCTTATCAATTTGCTAACTATAGTGCTGGTCTGACCTGGGGGGGGGGGCAGGGGAAAACTTTGGGGACTGCTATGTATACACACGCCCCCATTCAACCCACACCAAATAAAACAGTCGTTTTAGAAAATATTTCTAGGACATAAAGGCACAAATATATCTTCATTGTTTTACAGCCTCTTGTCCACAGCTATTTATAAAACACGTGATTATTTATGCGTTGGGTTATGAGAAGTTCGCTGGGAGAGGCCATGACGGAGGCCCCATTAATCCCACTACCTGGTACCCTGGAGCGGCGCCGAGAGGGTTTCCCAGTGCAGACCAGGCTAGGACAGGAAGCTGGCTGCTGCGATTTGTCTAAGACGTGTCAACCTCCCTGCTGCTCCCAGAAAAGCCAGGCAGAGGGAGGGTGACGTTGAGGGTGAGAGGTCACACGCTTTGAAGTCGAGGATGCGCACCGAGAAAGTGAGGCCAGGAGCCCCACAAATCGTCCCTCGTACCTGGAGGCTGCCCCTGCCTTTTTCTCCGTTTACAAAGTGGTTTTGGGGGGCAGGTCCGGTCAGACGGCTTGGAAGAAACCCGAGGCTTGGCTCCAAGGGTTCGACTTCAAAGACGCAGATTCTGCAGGGGCAGGGAGCATGCCCCACAAGGTGGCTGGGCGCAGGCTTTTGTTTTCCTCGAACCTCCTGCTGCCTGGCTTTCCCCGGCTCTCCCAGCACGCCGGGCCTCCATCGCTGGCTGCCAGATGCCGGGAACCAGGGAACCGCGCCGCGGGCCCGGCGGAGGCCGTCCTCCGGGGGCGCGGGGAGAGCCCGGCGGCCAGCCCTCTCCGGCCACGGAGCCCCCGGCCCGGCCTCGCCCGGCGTGGACGCCCCCGCGGGGCGGGGCTTCGGGCCGGCGGGCGCCGCCCCCTCCGGAGCCGGGACCCGCGCTCGGCCGCGACCCCGCGCTCGGCCGCGACCCCGCGCTTGGCTGCGCGCCCGGGGAGGGGCGCCGGGCCGGGGGGGGGCGCCGGGCCGGGGGGGGCGCCGGGCCGGGCGGAGCGGGGCGCGGCGCCAGGCGAGGGCGGGGGCTGCCCGGCCCGGCGCGGCCCCGGGGCCGGGGAGCCCGGAGGGGCGTCGGCCGCGCGGGGAGGGCGACCCCCGCCCCGGGGCGCGCGTGTCCGGCCGCCGGCGCCCGCGGCTCCTCTCGCGGCGCGGCGGGGGACAGAGGGGCCGGGGTCCGCCGCGGCGCCGGCGGCCCGCTGCGTGACCGGGGCCGACGCCTCTGACCCTTTAAGTGACCGCCGCGACTCTCGCTCGCCCCAGGTCGCTGCCCGACTCCCCTCCAGAATCGTGGCTGTCATCGGGACCCTAGCAGCCCCGGGGTGTGGGGTGGGGCCCCGCCGGGAGGGGCGGGTCGGCCTTTTGTGTTGGAGCCCTGGGGACACGGTGCTGGGGACATCGCGGAGGACAGGCGAGGAGGGCGCCTGCCCCCCGTGTCCCCTGCTCTGTCACAGCAGAATCCGGGAAACAGGATGACTCCCCAGAACAGACAGGGCTTTGGAAAGGGGGTGCTTAGGGAGCCCTTGACGTTGGCGGTCAAGAAGGCTCCAAGCTCCCAGTGAGAAGGAGTCGTTGGTCACCAGCAGATCCACGAAGCCCGGCTGAAAAGCAAGCCTTGAACCTAGGGAGGAGAGGGACGTGGTTTTCCAGGGGCCCAGCGGGGCTTCGAAGAAAGTCATTGCTCTGGAAATGACCAGTCCAGGATTTTTTCCTTAAACATGTATTGAGCTGAAATTCACATAAAGCCAATCATTTTAAAGTGTACAATTCAGTGGCATTTGGTACATTCACAATATCGTGCAATCGTTGACTATTTTAAGTTCCTAAGCATCGGAGCTACCCCCAAAGAAACCCCCATACCATGAAGCAGTCACTCCCCATTCCTCCCTCCCCTCAGTCCCTAACAACTGTCAGTCTGTTTTCTGTCTCTACAGGTTTACTCACTCCGGATATCTTACATATATGTAATCATACACTAAGCGACCTCTGCGTCTGGCTTATTTCACTCCGTGTAATGTTTTCTGAGGCTCATCCACGTTGTAGCACTTATCGGTACGCCATTCCTTTTACGCCCTGCCTTGGAGGCAGTCCTTGCTCTGGCCTTGCCAGTGTCTCCTGTTACATCCGTCCTTCACTCTCCTTCAGGATCCCCGATAGCTAGCCAAGACAGCCTCTTGTATTTCCGACTTGCCAACCCTGTTCCTGCCCGGGGCCTTTGCACAAGCTGTTTTCTCACGACTTTCCCATGCTTGGCGCCTTCCCCTTCTTAGGTTTCAACTCCAGTGTTCCTCGGAGAAGCTTCCATGTGTCCCTTGCCCCTGTGTTATGCCACAGCCTATCACTCCACTTCTTTCTTTCTTGTGGCAGTGATCACTCTTGGAAAAACCTTGTCGACCCCTTTGTTCAGATGCTTGTGGTCCACCTTCCTTATGGGAGTGTAAATTCCATAAAGAGCAGAGACTTGGCTTCCCGAACCTGGTACAAACGGTGTCAGGTACAGTCTAAGATCTCAAAGAAATACCTTCTGAATAAATGAAAATTCCCAGTCAATTATTTTTGATGATAATCACTAGAATATTATGGAATTTAGCTTTACAAGAAAAGTTCCGTCAGTAGTCTGCTGAAAAGAGACCCCCAAACAAAGAGGAATATTGACTCAGCTTGATGACAGACCAGCAGCATCCTGGAGAACTTGGGTGTAACCCTTCTTGCCTGCGGTGTGGGTGTGTCTGTGTGGCGGGAAGGCGGGTCTGACAACCCTACACATTGGAGTTGTCTGAGACCAGCTCCCTATGGAGGGCCGTGCCACCCCAAGAGGGCATTCGAAAGCAGAAACCTGGATTTGGTCCGAATCTGCTACCCTGGACCCCTATCTCCTCTCTCTCAGCTCCAGTTTCCTCATCTGGAAAAGAGTCTGTTCGCATCTGCTGCACAGACTTACTGCAAGCAACACATGAGGTCATGGAGGAGTGCGTTGCAAACAGAAAGCGATTGCCACAACCATGAATCGCACAAAACCTGTGCATTCTGCCTGTGCCCAGGTGTGGGCAGGGAGGGCAGAACCCGGCAGCCTGGTCAGCATCTGCTGTGTGACCAGCAGTTCCCAGTTCCCTCTCCCAGCCCGCTGACCCCAGCTACCCTCGTGCCTGCGACCCTGGGGTCAACATCTCCTCTTAATGCCTTTCCATTTCTCAGTTTGCTGACTGGGGTGATTTTCGGTGAGGTCCACATAAATACTTCAAAAATAATTCACGATGAAGAGGAACGCTTCTGGAATGGATGATGGCACGACGAATTAAACGCTTTATAGGGCCAAGCGTAAATTATTTTAATGCATGTAATAGATCCGCCCAGGGAGACTCGAGCCCCTCTCGGTCATGCCTCTGCGCCCCCGGGGCCCAGAGGGTGGTGGGAGCAGGTGGCTTGGAGCCTTCTCTGCTGGGGTGTGAGCCATTTTCCTTTCCAAAGCCCTATTCCCCCAGCCCTTAGGTCCTCCAACCTGGTGAAAGGATGGGAACGTTCCATGTCTGGCCAGGCGGAGCCAGGAACCGGGAGACAGATGAGGCAGGGTGAGAGCGTCTGTTAGCCACGATGACGGCTTGCCCGGGACCCTGCCTTCCACTCATTGTCTGCTTCTCTTGAGGGGACATGAGGAATGCCACTGTGTGGCACCGGGCATTTCAAACATTTTGTTTCCTTGAAAATGTTGGGCAGTAGGATTAATGTTCCAGTTCAGACCATCAACAAGCCATGTTTTACCTTTAGACTCATCGCATGTGAGTACAGGAAGAAACCTTAGAGATGATTGTGTCTAACAAGCCCATTCCACAGAAGAGAAAGCTGGGAGTTCGGGAAAACTCAGGAGTGTGCTCTCCCAGACATAGAAAATCAGCACACTGGTTCTATCCAAGGGCTATCTACGTAATACTTATGGAGGGGTATCTAAAGATTCTTGCTGTGGTTTTGTAATTACTGAAGTAAGCCAGTAATCCCAGAGAAGGGAATCATCGATTCCAGAATGCGCTGCTATGACCCCTGATGGTCAGGCCAAGTAACAAAGCTTTGTGTGGACCACTGTCTCATATCTAGAGAGGAACACTCGTTCATTCAATATTTAATGAGTATGCACTAGTTCCAAGGTTTGTGCTGGGCGTTGGCTACACACCTATAAGAGCACGTGGGCCCTGTTCTCAGGAAACTCACAACTGTTAGATGACCTTAGGAAGGACCCCAGTCAGCAAAGCAGCAGTGACACATGCAATGCGCTGTACTGAATTCTGGGACAAGTCTCCTTCCACAGATAGCACCTTGATGGCCTGTCCATCCGTGCCTGAAATTCCGCCCTGAGTGATCCAGTCATGCACATCCAAGTGGATGTGATTGAACTTAAGAGGGTGGGAATAGAGAATTAAAGATCACAGCCGTTTGCTGGGAGAGCATCCTGGGGTGAGGTGCTGGGTAGTGGATGGAGACTAGAATTGGGATGTGAGGGAAAGGGAAGGAGTGTGTGAGAAGGTTCCGGAAGACAGAGTCAGTGTGCTCCAAAGCTAAGACCCAAAGATCCCCGGGGGGGTCCTTTGGCACGCAGGCCAGGATACCTGAAGACCAAAGACTGGGAAGTGGGGTTCTTATGGGTGGGAGGTTTGTGTGTTCCCTCAGACATCTCTATGGAAGTTCTAATCCCCAGTGTGATAGGAATAAGAGGCGGGGCCTTTGGGCGTTGATAAAGTGGTGAATGGGACGAGTGCCCTTATAACAGAGAGCCCAGAGAGCTCTCTCGCCCTTTTTTCTACCACCTGAGGACAAATGGAAAAGATGACCATTTATGAACCAGGAAGCAGGCTCTCACCTAGACTGGAGCTTGCTGGCACCCCGACCTTCAGAACTGTGAGAAATAAATGTGTTGTTTACAAGCCACCCAGTCTGTGGTATTCTCTTACAGCAGCACAAACTGACTGAGACAGGGATTTGCAGACAGCCC
>CAUYQG010285047.1:0-19178 GCA_963574415.1 Tarsius wallacei | reverse complement strand
AGACCTCATCTCTACAATAAATCAAAAAATTAGCCGGGCGTGGTAGCGCGCACCTGTAGTTCCAGCTACTTGGAAGGCTGAGGCGGAAGGATCGCCGGAGCCCAGCAGGTCGAGGCTGCGGTGGCCGGGAGCGGCCACTGCTCTCCAGTCTGGGCAACAGAGTGAGACTCCAACTCAAAAAAAAAAAAAAAAAAGCACTCAACCTGGCTCCAAATTGTCCAGTATTTAACCACCATGCTGCACAACATAGCTACCACTGGTTAATAGAAGCATATTAGTTCATTGGAGAGAAAAACTTCTTCAGACTTCTGAGGAAAATTTGTAACACTGGTCTCTTTGTTAGTAAACACTTGTCCTTTTATGGATGCATGAGACAACACCTCCTGATGCAAATATATTTCCAAGGAAGTGACCTGGCATCTTCTCTCATCTAAAATCTATAAAAAAAATAGGCTCACCTGAAAAGTTCAATCAATTCATTATTCAGCTACTAAGTCTTGAAGTACTAAAGTACATGCTAAGTATGTACTGTGTAACCTAACCCTATAAAAATAGGAGAAAATAAATATGGTCATATAAAAATAGTCAGCAACTCAAGAGTAATGTATCAAATGAGTTGAAAAAAGATATTTAAGTTATTACCATAGAGTTGGAGAAAAATCTGAATATCAATGCTTCCGGTCTTTTCCTATAACTCACGCAATGACTTCCTCTTCTATAGCTAGCATGTTGGAGCTGTGCAAGTGCAGTGAATAGTGAGATATGTTGAGTTTATTAGCAAGTAATTTTCTTCATGACATTAGTGGTCATATAACCTGGAGGGCTGACTGAGGCTGTGAACTTTTCTGCATAATCAGCCTGTGACATCTGAAGCCAAGAAAGACTATAGCAGTGGCGGAACACCTACTGTGAGTTAAGCACAGAATAGATTAACTCTTACACTTATGTTTGTGGTCTTTTTTGATTGAATTTTTGTGTTTTTGTGGCCCTTTAATAAAAAATCAACTGACCAAAATGTTCAGTAAATTCCCTACATATGAACCTTCAAGTTACAAACTTCAAAGATGCACACCTGAGTGGTTTTTTTTAATTTTTAATTTTAAAGATGTGGGGTACAATTCAGGGTTAGGCAAACAAATGTTCATTATGCAGGTACCCTTGTTGATGAGGTATGCTCCCCCCACTGGCAGATTCCTACTGAAGCTAATCCCACCTCCCCCACCCTCCCTCCTGGGCAGTTTCCCACTACTGCCAATCCTTTTCTTATGGTATTACGATAATTGTTCAAGGTCTGCTATGAGTGAGAACATGTGATACTCAGTTCTTTCTTTCTGTGATCGATCACTCAGTGTTATAGACTCTAAGTCCATCCAATTTGCTGTGAAGTTCATAATTTTGTTCTTCTTTATGGCTGCATAATATTCCTTTTTTTGTTGTTTTGAGTTGGAGTCTTACTCTGTCACCTAGGCTGGAGTGCAGCAGCACGCTTACAGCCTTAATCTGCTGGGCTCTGGTGATCCTTCCGCCTCAGCCTTCCAAGTAGCTGGAACTACAGACACATGCTACCATACCAGGCTAATTTTTGATTTATTGTAGAGACGAGATCTCACCAAGTTGCCTGGGCTGATCTTGAACCCACAGGCTCAGGCAATTCATTCACCTCAGCCTCTCAAAGTGCTGGGATTACAGGCTGAGCCACCGAGCCCAGCTTTGCATAATATTCCATTGTGTACATGTACCACATTTTTAAAATCTAGTCTTTTTTCAATGGGCAGCATGGTTGGTTCCATGTTTTTGCTATTGTGAACAATGCTGCAATAAACATGTGTGTGCAGGTATCTTTTTCATAATGTGATTTGAGTTCTTCCAGGTATAATCCCAGTAGGGGAATTGCGGGGTCATATAGAAGGTCAATTTTTAGATCTTTTAGGGATTGCCAAACTGTTTTCCACAGAGGTTATATTAGTTTACACTCCCACCAACAATGTAGAAGTGTTCCCTTTTCCCCGCATCCTCTCCAGCATTTGCTGTTTTTTGAGTTATTGAATATGGCCATCCTGACTAGAGTTAGGTGGTATCTCAGTGTAGTTTTAATTTGCATTTTTTTGATGACTAGTGAGGCTGAGCATTTTTTCTTGTATCTGTTGGTTGCTCATATGTCTTCTTTTGAGAAGTGTCCCCTGGGCAACTTGGTGAGACCTCATCTCTATAATAAATCAAAAAATTAGCCTGGCGTGGTAGCGCGCTCCTGTAGTTCCAGCTACTTGGAAGGCTGAGGCGGAAGGATCGCCGGAGCCCAGCAGGTCGAGGCCACGGTGGCCGGGAGTGGCCACTGGCCTCCAGTCTGGGCGACAGAGTGAGACTCCAACTCAAAAAAAAAGAAAAAAGAGACGTGTCTATTCATATTTTGCCCATTTTGTAATGGGGCTGTTTGTTTTTTCTTTTCAGCACATTTGAGTCCCTTGTAGATCCTAGATGTTAGACCTTTGCCAGACATACAGTTGGCAAATAATTTTTCCCAGTCTATGGACTGTCTGCCTGCTCTCTTCATGGTTTCTTTGGCTTTGCAAAGGTTGTCAGTTTGATGAGGTCCCACCCGTCTATCTTATCTCTTATGACATAAGCACTTTGGATTTAGATCAGCAATTGGTTGCCAGTTCCAATTTCCATAAGGGTGTATTCTACGTTTTCTAAGATTCTTATAGTTTGAGGTTTTACGTTTGGATCTTTGATCCATTTAGAGTTTATTTCTTGTGTATGGGGATAGGTAGGGTCCTGTTTCAATCTTCTGTATGTGGTCAGCCAGTTTTCCCAGCACCATTTACTGAATAGGTTCTCCTCTCCCCAGTAGTGGGTGGTGGAGGCTTTGTCAAAGATGAGTTGGTTGAGAAATTGAGGTTTTGTTTCTGGAATCTCTTTCTTGTTCCATTGGTCTACATGCCTGTTCTTGTACCATTACCAGGCTGTTTTGATTATTGTAACTTTATAATAAAGTTTAAAGTCTGGGAGTGTGGTACCTCCCACTTTTTTGTTTGTTTTGTTTTGTTTTTGCTGATGATTGTTTTGACTCCTCAAAGTCATTTATGTTTCCATATGAAAACCTGTATTGCCATTTCCAGTTGTGAGAAAAATGCTGCTGGTAATTTAATGACTATTGTGTTAAACTTGTAGATTGCCTTGGGTAGGGTGGACATCATAACAATGTTGATTCTTCCAATCCATGAGCATGGAATATTTTTTCATTTGTTTGTGTCATCTTTGATTTCTTTGAGCAGTGTTTTGTTTTTCACTGTAAAGGTCTTTCATGTCTCTGGTTAGAAAGATGCCAAGGTATTTCATCTTTTGTGTGTGGCTATTGTGAATGAGATTATGATTTTTATTTGGGTTTCTGTTTGTTCACTGTTGGTGTATAGAAATGCTACTGCCTTTGCGCATTTATTTTATACCCTGAGACCTTCCCAAAGTCCTTTATCATTGCAAAGAAATTTTTGACAGATTCTCTTTGGTTTTCGGGGCCTTCATGTCATCTGAAAAGAGGGATAACTTGACTTCTTCTTTTTCTATTTGAATACCCCTGATCTCTTTCTCTTGTCTGATTGCTCTGGCTAGGACCTCTGAAATTATGTTGCAAAGGAGGAGTGAGAGTGGGCATCCTTGGCTTATTCTGGTTTTCAGGAGAAATGGTTCCAATTTCTGTTTGTTTAGCAGTAGGCTGTGGGTTTCTCTAAGATGGCTCTTACTATTTTGATTTATGTTCCATCTATGCCTAGATGTTTGAGAGCTTTCATCAAGAAGGGATGTTGGATTTTATCAGAGGCTTTTTCTTTGTCTATTGATATAATCATGTGGTTTTTGTTTTTACATCTGTTGATATACTTAATTACTTTTATGGTCTTGCAAATGTTGAACCAGCCCTGTATCTGCAGATGAAGCCTACTCAGTCATGGTGGATGATTTTTGAGACGTGTTGGATCTGGTTTGCTAGGATCTTGTTGAGAATTTTAGCATCTATATTCATCAAGGATATTGGCCTGTAGTTCTCTTTCTTTGTTGGATCTTTACCTGGTTTGGATATCAATGTGATATTAGCTTCATAAAATGATTTGGGGAGATTTTCATCTTTCTAAATTGCCTGGAATACTTTCAGTAGGGTTGGTATCAGTTCCTCCTTGTATGTTTTATAGAATTCTGCAGGAAAGTCATCTGGTCAAGGCCTTTTTTTTGTAGTTAGTTTTCTTTTGACATAGTCGATTTCTTAGATTGTTGTTCATCTATTTAGGGTCTTGATTTCTTCTTGTTTCAGCCTGGGGAGGTTGTGTGATGTCACAAGGTCCTTCATTTTCTTTAGGTTTTCAAGTTTATTTCCATACAAGTGTGCATAGTAGGTCTGATAATCCTTTGTATTTTCTCAGAGTCTGTTGTGACTTGATCCTTTGCATTTCTGATTGTGCTTATTTGGGCACACCTGTGTTTTTTTAATGTATTATTTCTCTCAACCAGGCATCAGTATAGCCTGTTAAATACATACAGTACTGTATAGCTGATTGTGTTAGTTGGTTACCTAGGCTAACTTTGTTGAGCTTAAAACAAATTGGACTTACTAACATGCTCTAAGAACAGAACATGTTCATATTTTGGGGACTTTATTTATTTCTAGACCCTCATTTCTGTTCCATTGAATCTACATGTTCATTCTTATGCTAATACCACATGGGGGCTTATAGTATGTTTTGAAATCAGAAAGTATCTTCCAACTTTTTTTTTGCAAGATTGTTCTGGGACTGGGCATGGTGGCTCATGCCTGTAATCCCAGCACTTTGGGTGGTCGAGACATGAAGATCGCTTGAGCTCAGGAGTTCAAGGCCGGCCTGGGCAACATAGAGAGACCTTGTCCTCACAAAAATATTTTTAAAAATTAGCTGGGCTTAGTGGCATGTGCCTGTAGTCCTAGGTACTCGGAAGGCTGAGGAGGGAGGATTGCCTGAGGTCAGAAAGTTGAGGCTGCGAGAAGCTGTGATCATGTCACTGAACTCCAGCCTTGGTGACAGAGTGAGACCTTAACTTAAAAAAAGAAAGAAAGAAAGGGTGTTTTGGCTATTCTGTTTTTCTTGCATTTCTATATACATTTTAGGACCAATTTGTCAATTTCTACAAAAAAGCTTGCTAGGATTTTGATAGAAAGTTCATTGAATTTATAGATTAATTTGGGGTAATTTCCATTTTGAAAATATTGAGTCTTCTAGTGCATGAGCATGTAGTGTGTTTCCATTTATATACATTTTCTTTAGTTTTTCACAATAATGTTTTGTAGTTTGCAGTAAGTCTACTACTTTTGATAAATGTATACCTGAGTATTCTATTCTTTTTTATGGCATTGTGAATGGAATTTTTTCTTAATTTATGGGGGGTTATTATCAATATTATTTAGATATACTATTTTTTCTTTATTATTTTTGCATTTTGCAATTTAAAAAATGTATTTATATCTATAGTATTTTATAAATTATATCTCTTTTTAGATTTTTTTTAATTCGTAGATGAAAGACAAATTTATTTCTTCCTTTCCAATCTGAATGCTTTAAATTCTTCCCTTCTTTTTTTTCCTCTTTTCCTTTCTGTTTTTTCTTTCTCTTTATTGCTGTAGCTACAATCTCTTGTACAATGTTGAATGGAAGTGGCAAAAGTAGAAAATCTTGCCCTGTTCCTGATCTTAGAGTCAGTATGGATACTTTCTGCAGAGTATACATTTTCCTATTTTTTAATGGTCAATCTATTTATGCCTTTGAATCTAAGATTTATCTCTTTTTTGAAACTTTATTTCATTGTAAAGATGTGGGGTACAAGTCGAGATTATAAGTAATCTATGTGCAGGTGAAGTTTGGGCCTTCAGTTGATCCTCACTTCCCCTGGTTTAGGACCAGGTACACTTTGTATGGTTACATGCCTCCCCAATCCTCCTCAGTGTCCTGTGACTTCCAATCCCTCCCTGGTACTATTGTGATTAATGTTCAGGTCCCACTTATGAGTGAGAACAAGTGGTATTCAGTTCTTTATTTCTGTGACAGATCACTAAGTATGATTGTCTCCAACTCCATCCAATTTGCTGCAAAGTTCGTGATTTTGTCCTTCTTTATGGCTGTGTAATATTCCATTATGAATACATACCAAATTTTCTTTATCCAGTCTACTTTCAATGGGCAGTAGGGTTAGTTTCATGTTCTTTGCTTTTGTGAATAGTGCAGCAATAAACATGTATGTGCGGTATCTTTTTTGTAGAACAATTTGTGTTCCTCCAGTATATTCCCAGAAGGGAAATTGCTGTAATGTGTGTAAGTCAATTTCTAGTTCCTTTAGAAATTACCATACTATTTTCTATAGAGGGTGTACTAGTTTGCACTCCCACCAACAATGTAGAAGCATCTCCCTTTTCCCCATACCATGTCAGCATCTGTTGTTTTTTGAATTATTAATGATGGTCATCCCTAGTGGAGTTAGGTGGTATCTCAATGTGATTTTGATTTGCATTTCTCTGATGATTAATGAGGCTGATCATTTTTTCATGTATGTGCTGTTCACTCATATGTCTTCTTTTGAGAAATGTCTATTCATGTCCTCTGCCCATTTTTTAATAGGGCTGTTTTTTTCCCATTTGGCTTGTTTGAATGACTTGTAGATCCTGGATGTTAGGCCTTTGTCAGATACAAAATTAGCATTTTTTTCTCATTCTGTGGGTTGCCTCCTGCTCTCTTAGTGTTTTCTTTCACTGTGAAAAAGCTTTTCAGTTTGATGAGATCCCACTTGTCTATCCTATCTTTTATAGCATTCTTTTTTGGGGATTAGATCAAGAATCAGTTGCCTACTCCAATGTGTGTAAGAATGTTTCTTGTATTTTCTTCTAGGATTCTTTTATAGTTTGAGGTTTTATGTTAAGGTCTTTGATCCATTTAGAATTGATTTTTGTGTATGGTAATAGGTAGGCATCCTGTTTCATTCTTCTGCATGCGGTCAGCCAGTTTTCCCAGCGAAATTTGCTAAATAAGGTCTCCCCTCCTCAGTGGTTGTTATTGATTGCTTTGCTGAAGATGTGTTGGCTGAAAGATTGAGCTTTTGCTTCTGGAATCTCTATCCTGTTCCATTGGTCTATATGCCTGTTTTGTAACAGTACCAGGCTGTTTTCATTATAGCAGCCTTAGAATAGAGTTTAAACAAAAAAAGAGCCCTAATAGCCACAACAATCCTCAGCAAAAGGTTTATCTCTTATAAACAGCATATCATAGGCCAGGCACAGTGACTCATGCCTTTAATGCTGGTACTTTGAGAGGCCTAGGAGAGAGGATCACTTGGAACCAGGAGTTCAAGTCCCAGCCTAGGCAACATAATGGGACCTCATCTCTACAAAAAATACAAAAATTAGCCAGACATGGTGGCATGCATCTGTAGTCTCTACTACTCAAGTAAGCCAAGGTAGAAGGATTTTTTGAGCCTAGGAGGACAAGGTTGTAGTGAGCCGTGATAGTGCCACTGTACTCCAGCATGGGTGACAGATTGTCTATTTTGCTTTTTAAAAAAATCCAACCTGACAATCTCTCTTTCAGTTTGAGAGTTTAGGAATTTCACTTAAGATAATTATTGATTTGGTTTTATTTATTTGCATTAACATTTGTTATCTTGCTATTTGTTTGTATATGTCTTTCTTTTTTGAGTTTCTGTGTTTCCTTCAGTTACTTTTGGGGAGTTAAATTATTATTTTTTGGTGTACCATCTTAATTTCTCTATAGATTTTTAGTTAATTTTTTTGAGTTATTTTCTTAGTGGATACTCTAGGGATTACAGTATACATCTTAATTTATAAGACTCTCCTTTAGATTAATACTATCATAATTTCAGAAAAATATAACAAATTAGCAACAGTAAGTACTCTCCTCATTCCTTGCATTATTACTGTCATATATATTATAGCTGTATATGACCAACCTAGAAATACTTTGCTATAATTATTTTTTCATGTAATTGTATGTCTTTTAAAGAAGTATAGAGTGTTTTATGGTTAACCTATGCATTTACCTTTTTGGAGTTCTATGTTTTTTTCATGTAGTTCTGAATCTGGTGTCATATTTTTTCAGCATTGAAGGTCTTCATTCAGTATTTCTTAGAAGTCAGGTCTGCCAACAACCAATTCTCTCAATCTTTATTACTTTGGGAACAGTGTTATTTAGCCTTCATTTTCGAAGGATAGATTCACTGAATATAGATGTCTTTATTGATAGCTTTTTTCCTTTTTAGAATTTTGAATATGTCATTCTATCCTTCATTGTTTGTTATGAAGTCAGCATTAATCATATTCATGCTCACCTATATGTGGTGAGTTGTTTTCCTATTGCTTCTCTCAAGATTTTTTTCTTTGTTTTTGGTTTTCAATAGTTGGCTTATCTAGATGTAGGTTACTTTTTGTCCAAAGTTTAGGCTTTTCAAATTTTACTTTTCTCTGGGCCTTTCACATTTTATCAGAATCTACTTCTGATAAGTATGTACATGTGTGCAGCCAACCTTAGGATTTACCAGAAATGTGTAGCTAGCTTGGGCCCCCATTCAGGGGTATGTTTATCCCAACTACGATTTACATTCAGTTAGTAGAGCTATTGGTTCTTTTCATTAACCTGCCTCCAAGATTATCATTTCAACTGACAACACAGCTGTGTATAAGTGCTGCCAATGCTCACCTTTCCAAATCAAATGAGCCCCCTTTAAAAGTGGCAGAAAAGCTGCCAGTTTTTATGACTTGCCACACCCTGATAATACTCTGACTTGACTGTGATGGAGGAGGGCAGAGAGTAACAAGGATGGAAAACGCACCACCAGAACAATATCAGGTTTCCAAGAATAAACAATTCTCAGATTATTGCATAGCATTGGCTGATCTCTAGATTGCTTAAGTGGTTATTTTTTTTCGATTTTGTCCAATGTTACAGCTGATTTGGGGAAGAGGATTTGCCAATCTTCTTATTCAGCTGTAGCCGGAATTTCTATCTACTTTGTTGCCTTTCTGCTCATTAGGTGAATTCTATACGGGTATGGGATGTAAGGTATTATAAACATGAAACAAATTAAAGAAATAAGTAAAGCTCCCCAAGAGTCACAATAAACAAATGGATATACAGTCCCTTTCTTTTCACAGGGCATTTGTTGAATGTAAATTGAATGCTAAAATTAACATCGTATTTCAAATTTATTTATTAATTCAAGTAATTTCTTGAGAACTTAATATGTACCATCTTTTGATCCAATATCCCAAGTCATATGATTCATATGTCCTCAAGGAACTTTATATTTAGTTAAGAAAACAGACATGCAATGAGATCATTGAAATAGAGAGGAGGAGATATAATAAGAAAGTAGCACTAGGGGTTCCTGTGGTTTAGAGAAACACTATGGTGAGTTTTTGTAAAGTTAACAGTATTCACTGACTACTACATATCTACAGGACATGTACATAATTGGATGGGTACAATGAGAAGGAAGAATCTACATGAATTGTGGTACATCTGGGAGGATGTCCTGAAAACTGTGAATTCAGAGCCTGACCTTTGAAGGAGGAGAAACTTGAGTTGTGGCAAAAAAAAAAGAGGGGAGGGGGAACATGTCCCATGAATAATTTCATTTATCTTTATCATATATCTAGTTATCTCTAGTTACAAACTACATTTTCTATATATCCATAAGATTTTCAAATGATTTAGATTCTAACACCCAATATAATGAGCACAATTATACTCTCACCACTTCTATTTTCTGAAATATATTATAGTTGATTATTGTCAGTGAAGTTGAGCATATGGCCCTAAAATGGCTCTAAATGATTTTATACGTTTTCTGTTTTATTATTATCCATCTGATACTTTGAATGAGGCAGCATACGGCAGTTAATTTTCTCCTCCAGTCCCTTGTGCACAATATTAAAACAATTCAAAGCATGCATATTTCAGCTCTCTTTTATGGATGAATTATACCTCCTGCAGTCTGTACATGGAGACATAGAACAGTCCATGAAACATATTTCAGCATAAATGTTATTTTGCTTGCTAGGAAGGATTTAGAGAATGTATTTAAAATAATGTGAGCTTTAAGTACAAATCAGATGCTAAAATGCTTCTTAAATTGTGACATTTACAATAAATTCAAACTGATGAATAGCCTCCATAGTCCATTTTTAATACAAAAGGGACCCGTTAGCTATTTCAAATGATATTTGAGTAGTTGCAAAAGATGTTAATTTCAATCATAGATTCTTAAGATGGAAAGAACCATTTAAAGTCATCCAGTAAATCCCTTTACCTGTTACTAGAAGACCTACTAAGCATTCCCTTATTCAGATATCTGTTATTGTCTAACTGATTTTTCCAATATCTATTGGCTTCAAGCAACCAGCACATTTTTGCTTACAATTCTATAGCAGTTCTTCTGGTTTCACTTGAGTCCACATATGTGACTACAGTGATCTCATGGCTAATCTAGCAATGGCCTAATCTGGCCTCAGTCATATGGTTGGTGGCTTAGTACTCTTAGCGACATCTCTCCCCAACTGGTGTCTTATTCTCAAGGAGCCTATTTTAAACTTCAAATTGTAGAACTGTGTCTCAAGAGAGGATAAGTTTCAATGTGCACACACTTTGTAAAGCTCCACTTCTGTCACATTTGTTAATATCTCATTGTAAAAGTAAATCACATGATCAAGCCTAGCTTTGAGAAGTGGAGAAATAGATGCTATCTCTTGATTGGCAGAGTGAAAAAGTCATGATGTATGCAAGAATGGGAAAATGTTGCTATTAAGTAATTTGTCACATTATGTTATTATGGCTATTCATCCTTCGCTTGAACATCTCCAATAGAAGAAAGCTTAGAACCTTCTAAAATAGCTTCTTTTATTGCAGTACAGCTCTGACTACCTGTGGCTTCCATTCATTTGTGACAGTTTTTTTTAATCTACAGTCAGCCAGCCATCAAATAAGCACCTAATATGCTAAGCACCAAAGAACATTAAAAAAACAAAGTGAATAGAACAGATGTGATCCTTGCTCTCATGAAATTCATAATTTACTGTGGACAGACAATAAATAAGAAAACAAACAAATATATTTTGAAAAAATTGTATGTTTCAAATAAGTCAAAGAAACAATGAAAACATATAGCAGAAGTATCCAAACTGGTCTGGGGGAGGCAGATTAGGGAGCACTTACTTGAAGAAGTGACATGAGAATTAGACAGATGAAGAGTGAGAGAAAGAACATTTCAGGCAGAGTAAACAGCATAGGCAAAGGCCCTGATGTAGAAAGAATGTTACTTGTTCTAAGCCAGTACAGTTGGAGCAAGGCGAGCAAGTAGAAATGGTTATAAAGTATAAAGTATGTTCGAAAAATAGGAAGCAGACAGATTGTGTAGGGCCTTTTGGAGTTTTGTCATTTTGTTTTTTAAAGTCATAAAGGGCAATTTAAAATCCTTAGTGTAGGCTCTGGACTCAGAATGCCTGGATAAGTATTCATACTCTACCACCTACTGTTTGATCTTGGTCTTGTTTCTTCATATATAAAATGGGGATAATAACAACTGTCTTATAGGTTGTTATGTGAATTAAGTAGAATAATTTGTATAATAATTAACACAGTCTCTGACACACAGTAAATGGTGAATAAATGGTAGCTATTATTATTATTGATCATTTTATATCCCTTCACCATATTGGGTCATTATTTTCCAAATATTTTCTAAATATATGAGTTTTAACTGAGCTTTCTATTTTGAATATTCACAATGGTTTGAAGTTGTTTTTAGGAAGATCATCTAAAAATTCAACTTGAGTTTTTCATGCTGTGATATAAAATAAACTCATTGCTTTGGATGTGTTCCTTTCTGGGTATGAAAAAACATGCAATTGGTATGTTATCTTACAAACACTGTTATAAAATCTAATATGACTTATTTCCTGATGTGTGCAGGTATGTGTTTGTGTATATGTGTTTATCACTAATTGAGCCATAGTCCCCAAGTTAAAAGCAAGGGCTGGAATGGTTTTATCCATAATATGGCGGTTACTTTCAGCAACAGGAATTAATTTTTAAATGACCCAATCTATTATATATGTAACTATTCTTAAAACAGTATGTTTTTAGGGCTAACAGAAATCTTAACCTTTATCTAATTCATTTCTCGCCTCACTTTCCTTGCAGTGGTCAAAGATATGATGCCCAGAGCCCCCGTAAAGGAAGGACTTGTTAGTCCATATGTGGAGAGCTATGAGCAGACAGCCTCTGATTGTCAGCTCCCCTTCTGGATTTATCTCAGCAACAGAGAGATGTTTTTCTTATGAGGTCACCTTTCCTATCCATTGACTAACTGTAGTGGTGGTATAGAGGTCCAGCCATCAGAGTTCAATATGGGACATGCTGATAAGCCATATATACTCCAGAACTCAATGTCATATTCATCTACAAAGTGTTTTTTCTTGACTTGCCCAATCCTCCTCTCTCCCCGTTCGTTTCACAGGTGTTGATCCCTAATGAGCATCCTAAACAAGCTGCATGACAAGCTCCATCTCAGTATCTACACCAAAGAACCTAACCTGTAACATTTCTTAACTCCTGAAGCTCAGATTAACTCATGGACCTGAACATAGAATACAGTCTTTAAATCTTAAGCTGCCGTCCTTCTGGCCAATTTAGTTGTTAAATCTTTTCTTATAGGTTCCATTTTCCATTTCTCCAATTATTTGTTGTTACTTCCTTAGATGCCCCACCCCAAAATATGGCTTTCTCCTAGTTTCCAAAGTCAGTGAAACTTGCCAGACTTTGTATTGAGATCTACTTCTATATCAAAAAATGACTTCTGGGTCTGAGAATGGCACAGCTATACAAGCCAATGGCTTTTACAATGCACATCAGTTCCAGAAGATAGGACCTGAACTCTGAAATTGTTGTTGATAAAGAGGGAGAGGCAGGGGAATAGATAGTAGTCAGGAAGATGAGCAGATAATTCGCTGGGGTCTGCCTTCCTTAGTGTCCTCCACCACAATTAGATGAGCCATTATAAATTCCCTCATGTCTCGTGTTCTGTATTGTCACCTGGCTATCCCTCAGTGTAATCTTTTCTTATTGCCACTTATTAAAAATGCTGACTTTCAAAGAGCTCTATAAATTTCTTTAAACATCCTGACTCAATAAAAAAGGGGATGGAATTGAACACTAAGGCTGTATTCCACTGTCTATCTCCCAAGAGTTTTCAGATAAACTATGAAATAAATCTTTCTGTCCCATCCAGGTCATTTCACTAGCTTAATATTATTTACAGCCCTATCCATACAATCTCCGTTCCATACCCTGAAGTCATTGGCATGTTCCCTTTCTTTTTGTTGCAAGCTCACAGGGTCTTTCAAACTGAAAATAGCTGATGCCTCTAGTACTGATAATGGAAAAAGTGGTCCCTGGTTGCTTGTAGATTGTTTCTTATCTTTGATAAGAGAGAAGAGAATTTTAAAATGCAGGGTGTTGTCCCAAGGCATACTAAAGTGTCAAACAATGTGAGAGGTACTATTTACCTTGAGACGAAAAAATCTGTGAGGATATAGTACAAAGAGTGGTTATCTCTGAATAGTAGAATTACGAATAATTTTTCTTTGGCACCACTGTATTCTGTATTTTAAAGTTATATCCCTTTTGTAAGACATTTTATGCTAAAAGAAAGAAGTAACACATGCATTCTAGAAAATGCTGATGCTACACTTTCATACCTACATACACATATGTACTTACATACATATGCAATGGACACTATTCAATATATTCTGCACATAGGGAAACCACACTGAAGTCAGGTGAAATTAAGTGACATGTTGCCCAGGTTTTTATAGTGAGTAGTGGTAGAGCAGGACTACAATATTTTTTCCTCCTGATACCCAGCTTAATGTTCTTTCCACAACTTCAAGCTAATTTTAAAGGGCAGTGGAAAAGTTGCCTTAAGGAGTATTTCACTCAAAATGTTAGGATTCCCATTATGTCTTGAACATATTTATCATCAGGGGTATTCTAAGGGCATAACTTATTATAATGGAATGGAAGAAAATTCATGCACCACCCCCCACCACCAAGGTGGGGGGGAACCACTGGTACTCAGTCTTCACATATGGTCCCTTCTTTTATAAAGAAGCTAATAGAGACCTTTGACTTTAAGACTCTCAGATGTCTCATTATTGCTATGAGTGATTTTATTAAACTCATGAAATTCTTTCTTTTTCACCTCTGAACATTTTGGTGGAACAAATCCCCACTACCCTCATGTAGCTATCTTCATTCTCTCAAAACAGCAGACTTGGGGGGAAAACATACTTAATTCCTAAGAAAAATGGTCCTTCCATTTGTGTAAAAAGTTGGTAAGATGCATAAAGCAGAATGTTTAGTGAATGTTAAAGAAGCAGGAATTTAGCCCCATAACATGTACAAAGCTATGGGGCTTCAAATAAAAATGACCAAAATGCAATAAGGAAGTGATAAAAGTTACAGATTCTCTTCCCCCTAATTACCCAGCTCACATTCCCTAAATATGCAATGAAAAAAAATCTCACCTCTTCTGAACTAAAGGGTAGGGAAATGATAAATGAGAAGAATTCCCTTTAGAGACAAGATTTTTTATTCCCTATTCTTAGCTCTCCTATAAGATTTCTCATTCCAAACAGCAAAAAAATATCAGTTTGTGTATTTTCCTTCATTTTACCATTAATAGATAAAGGGTAGTGAGTAGATTCTAGTTTCTGTTTAATTCTAATGCTTAACACGCTGTCGAACTCATAGTAGGCATTTAATAAATATGTATTAAGTTGTATTCTTAAATCTGTGACAAGCATTTCTTGGTAACTAACCCCACTTCTATTTCCACACTAATAATTATGACTTGTACACAGATAGTTTAATTGCTCATCAAACTTGGTTCGCTTTTTCCCTTGCCACATAACTAGAATACACTCTTGAGTCTCTCTTAAACTTAGATGTGGCCATATGACTAAATTTCTGGCAATTGGAATGTGAGTGAAACGATGTAAGCTACTTACTGGCATAGCACATAGAAACCTTCCGCGTAATCCTGTCCTCTCTCTCTCTCTTCCACCATCTGCTGGCTAGATGTTGAATCCCAAAGTAACATTGGAATCCATGTGTTGAAGGCAGCAGAGCCTGGGGCTCAGAACAAGTGAGAAGTACGTTTCTATTGTTTTAAGCCATTGATATTTCGTGGTTTGACTGCTGCCACAGATACAGTTTTTTTTAACAGATACACGTCTATAATACTTAATGTCAATATGTTATTGTACTTGTTCAATGTCTAAAAATTTTTCAATAGAGTTTCACGCCATTTGTTGGAACACCGTTGAATTTAAAAGTTGTTCTGTTAAGCTTAAATTGTGTGACGTATTCTCTGTACTCTTATAGGTTTTATTTTCCAATGTCATAGTATCATAATGCTTTGATAAATTTGCTAAATTGTTTTCTGAAAAGTTCACGATAAGAAAAAATTGTAAAAAAATTTTTAACCAGAATTTCCTAGTAGACTTTCACAGACAGTCTGTGGCAGGGCTTAGTGAATAAGTGACTTGACCTAGTTTGTAAAAAAGACTACCCAATCAATTTGAGCCTCCTTAAAGAAGGAATAAACTATAGTGGAATAATTGTAAACATAGGGAAAAATATATAATCATAGAAAACATGTCCAAAAGGATTATGAGTGACTGCATGTTTTAGGACCTTCTTTATGATTAGTAGGCAGGAACTTTGAAACAGAGAACCGTCTATATCTGGCCACAGAAACTACTTGAAGGAGGTCATGTTGGGATTTACGTGAGCAATCAAGAAGAAATTTTCTCTAGGAAAACTAAGACTGGCAACAGGAGACAGTAACTAAAAGTACAAATGGCTGACTTAGAGTGAGGTAAGCTAATGCCCAGGGCTTTTTTAAAGTTATATATTTTTATGAGTATATAAAAGAAAGACTGATTTAGTCAAAGTGATTAGTAATTGCTGTGTGTTTAAATAGCAAACCCAGACATTGTCTCTAGCTATTTATATTTCTTTTAAAATTACACTATATTATATCTTTACTTAAATGAAGATAGTTAATCAATATTTGTGCTATTATTTCAATAATTTGTTTTTATAAAACAAAATATTCTAAGTAGAGTATAGAAAAATTTACTTTTTATTGCTCTCTCAATCTTGCATACTTGTAGCAACTCCAACCATATGGCTTATACTCTATAACACAAGCTACCACTGATCACTTCGGGGGCAAGGTTTCAAACTTTTAGGCCTAGTTCCTAAGGAAAAATAAGTTCTATTATTTTTCTAATAGAACTGACCTTACAAATTCAACTCTGTCTTTTCCCAGTTTTAAAAAACTTTATCTTCAATACTTTGCCATTCAACCAGGACTGTTAACCTAAGTCACCACAATCATCCAGAGTCCAGTCTTCAAAATTGATAAAATTATCATTTGTATCTTTTTACCTCCTTTCTTTATAACACAACACCTGGGGTTGCCCACACTCCAGGGTTCATTCACATTTATGTGATCTGCCCCATTCCCTCAGGGTCCTGCCCTACATTAAATATTTTACTTCCAAGTAATCCTACTCCAGTCTTGTTGTTTAGTCAGAGTCTTAGTCACCCAGGTTGAAGTGCAGGTTCGACCTGCTGAGCTCAGATGATTCTTCCATCTCAATCTCTTGAGTAGCTGGAACTACAGGCACCTGCCATCATCACACTCTGCTAAATTTGTATTATTTATCATTGAAATGAGGTCTCACCATGTTGCCCAGGCTGGTCTCGAATCCTAGAGCTCAGGCAATCCTCTCACTTCTGCTTCCCAAAGTGCTGGGTTTACAGGCGTGAGCCACCATGTCAGGTCCCAATCTTGCTTTCAACTGCTCTACAGGATAGTTTGAATTGTATAATGTTTTCTTTTTTTAAGGTCATTGACATTTTAAGTAAGAATTCTAGAAAGATAGTGCTCTCTGAGTGTAAGGAAACATTTTAATCCTTTTGGATGCTTTAAAATGTTCTCATTGCTGTTGGATTTTTTTTGCAATTTGATTATGATTTATCTTTATGTGGTATTATTTGTGTTTATTCTATATGGTGTTCGCTGACACTCAAATTTGTGGTTGATGTTTTTAATCAAATTTGGGAAATTTTCTGTCAATACTTCTTCACATAATTTTCCTGCTCCCATTTTTGGAATTCTAATCACATGCATGAGGGGGGAACCCTCCAAAAATTAAATTATCTTTTATAGGGTGGGCTCCTTGTAGCACAGGCTTTGCCCACTAAGTAAGTGTTCTAGGAACCCATGGGCATCAGTGTACCAGCTAACGTTGTTGTGAGAGGCTGCATTCAGCTTCAGTGATTTTTTTTTCTTCTGAGCGTCTTTCAATGCATTTGCCCATTTTATGATAGGTGATTTATTATTGCCCACACTGTATGAGTGTTCAGCAGTTTTTGACCCCAAACTGCATGACCCCCATGCCACACCCTCCCTATTCACCCGATCTCACCCCAATAAACTTTTTGTTTCCTCAGATGAAAAAAGTCTTCAACGGGAAACGTTTTGCTGACGAGGAAGAGATGAAACAAAAAATGGCAGAAGCACTAAAAGGCACCCAAATTAATGAGTTCAAAAACTGTTTTGAGCAGTGGGAAAAGTGTCTGAATAGGTGTATTGCATGAAACAGAGAGTACTTTCAACATGACTGAAGTTTAAACATGTAAGAATAAATACAAAATTTTTTATTTAAAATTCTGTTTGGGGGAGGATCTCCCCTCGTATATTGGACTGCTAGATTTTCTTCTACAGGTCACTGATAATGTGTTTAATTTTCTCAGCTTTTTTTCCCTCAATATCCTTCAGTTGTGATAGCTTCATTGCTTAATCTTAAAGTCCATTGTTCTTTTATTCTGCCATATTTAAATTTATATTAAGGCCATTCAGTAAACTTTTTCTCTCTTTGGATCTAATTATATTTCATTCATTTTTTATATCTTCTGTTTCTATCTCTCTTATGTTTATGTTTTCCTTTAAATCCTTGATCGTACTTATAATGGCTGTTTTAAAGTTCTTGTATGATAATTCTATCAACTCTATTGTTTCTAGGTCTGTTTCTATTGAATGATTTTTTTTCCTAGTTAAGTGTTACATTTTATTACTAAGGGTAGACTCTTCTACATTCTCTACTCATTGCCCTAGGCATTCGATTAGGTCTCTCCACTCATGATTATCAGAACTCAAACATTTCCTAGCTCTGTGTAAGCTTTTGGAATTGTTCAGTTTATAACTTTCTGGTAGTTGTTCTTTGTCTAGCTTTGTAAGGTTTTACCCTTTGCATGTGCAGGTTAATAGTAAAAGAAATATTCAGGACAACCCCATGCAAATTTGTGGAACTATTTCTCTGAGTAACTTCATCTTCTCCAGCACTATGACTTGCAAATCTTAGCCACCTCAGCCACCCCAAACTTCAATCTTTGTCTTTTCAACTCAACAAGATTGCCATCCTCTGGGTTTTTCTACCCTGCTCTGAAGTTCAAAAATGTCCCCAGGCAGAAAGTGAAGGTAACTATCAGGTTTACCTTGCTTATTTCCCTTCCCTTAGAGAACAAAGTCCTGTGTTGCCTGTTGTACCATTTAAAAATCATTATTTTATATCTTTCATTCACTTCTCGAGTTGTTTATGGTGAGAAAATACATCTATTGTGAGTTACTCTTTTATAGCCAAAAAGAGAAGTCCTGAGAAGCCTTTCTGAAAACGCTCAGACATACCTTAGAGGTGGCTTCCCACTGTGTCTTAGAATAAAAATCTGATCTCTTAGCAGTCCAAGTTTGGTCAAAGGTTATTCCTGATAGTAATAATCCTTTATTAACTGGATAAAAAATGTGGTACATATACACAATGGAACATTATGCAGCCATAAAGAACGGCAAATATATGAACTTTGCAGCAACCTGGATGGATTTGGAGTCGATCATACTCAGTGATTTATCACAGAAACAAAGAACAGAGTTCCATGTGTTCTCACTCATAAGAGGACCTTGGATAATTATAATGCTATAAGAAAGAGATTGGCAGTAACGGGAAACTGTTAGTGGTGGGGGGG
>CAUYQG010285032.1:0-22665 GCA_963574415.1 Tarsius wallacei | reverse complement strand
CGGTGGCTCAGCCTGTAATCCCGCGCTTTGGGAGGCTAAGGTGAGTGGATTGCCTGAGTCCTCGGGTTCAAGACCCGCCTGGGCAACTTGGCGAGACCTCATCTCTACAATAAATCAAAAAATTAGCCAGGCATGGTAGCGTGCGCCTGTAGTTCCAGCTACTTGGAAGGCTGAGGCGGAAGGATCGCCGGAGCCCAGCAGGTCGAGGCTGCGGTGGCCGGGAAAGGCCACTGCACTCCAGTCTGGGCAACAGAGTGAGACTCCAACGCAAAAAAAAATTAAAAAATTAACCATGTCTAGTGGCACATGCCTGTAGTTCCAGCTACTCGGGAGGCTGAGGCAAAAGGATCACCTGAGCCTAGAGGTTCAAGACTGTGGTAAGCAGTGATTGTGCCACTGCACTCCAGCCTGAGGGACAGAGTGAGACCCTGACTTAAACAAACAAACAAGAAAAACTTCTCACTCCTTGGCTTCCAGAATATGGTTCCTACTCAGCTCTCCTACCCGGAGACAGTGAAAGAAAGATGAGGATTTCATTGGGGGTCCCACACAGAAGGGGTGTCACCATGTCTTAGATGAGACCTGAGGGATCACTGATGTACACCTCCTCCTTTTATAGATATGAATGAACTAAGTCCCAGGGAAGAAAACAACCTGCCCAGGTCTCCTGCTAAGAAGCTGAATGAAGATTGGAAGTATTCAAATGGCAAAATTGGCCTTCTGTAAGTCTCATTCACTCAGTTGTTCAATACACATTGAGCTGCGGGCAGGACCAAAGCTAGGGCTGGCATGAGTAGAGTACTGATGTGACCAGCAGGAACAGCAGCACCTCCAAATCAAGATGGCCACTTTGCGGTCTGCATGAAAACTCTGGGCCGAGGATCAGGCAGGGGCTGAAGCAGTATGTTCAAGAAGACAAAAGTGGCAGTTGAGGGAAACTGCTAGGCGAGGAAGGGGCACCCCTCATCACAAGGGCACCTGCATAATTGATGTTTGTATACCTAACCCTGAATTGTAACCCACATCATTATAATATAAATAAATAAATGAGAATACTACATGCCTTTCTCTTTGCTCCAAGGCACACCTGCCTCTAAGCCACATATCCTTTCCATTAGGGGGTTAGAGTTGGACATCTTTCCTGTCTTGGTTTGCAAAAGCCTTGACATATTTGCCAAAATCACTTAACCTTGGCTCATGTATGTGATCCCAGCACTTTGGAAGGCTAAGACAGGAGGCTCAGTTGAGCCCAGGAGTTCGAGACCAGCCTAGACAACATAATCAGACCTTATCTTTACAAAAAATCCAAAAATTAGCCGGGCATGGTGGTATGCGTCTGTAGTCTCAGCTACTCAGGAGGCTGAGACAGGAGGATCACCTGAGCCCAGGAGGTCAAGGCTGCGGTACGCTGTGATCATGCCACTGCACTCCAGCCTGAGGGACAGAAAGAGAACTTGCCTTAAAACACGCACACACACACACACACACACACACAGACACACACACACACACACACACACACACACACATACTCATACTCGCTTAACCTCGCTGAGCCTCAGTTCCTTGTCTGAAATGGGATATACCAATAATCACCTTGTACTGGTTTTTTTTTGGCCCATGGATTAAGTGAGATAGCATGTCCCTACTCATAGCTGGGGCTCAGTAAATGAGAGTTCCCTCTATCACTCAGGTGCCACAAGAAATGAAAAATATTCAGTCTCTGTCTTCGAGGGATTTAGTCTAGCGGTAAAAATGAGACAAGTACAGAAATAACTAAAATGTGAATCCCTCTGTGGTAGGTTCCACTATTACCCCTCAGAACGTAAGGTAGACAGGGTGGGCACCTTGGCAGAGACTCTACAGTGTGTCTGGCCCATTGCCTGGCTGGGAGAGGGAGGAGGCTGAGAACGCATCTTGACAGAGGAAAGACATTCCAGGTGGAAGGAAGAAGATGAACAAAGCTCAGGGAAGGACACAGACATTCTAACAAAGGCAAAGAGGCTTCAAGGGATGTAAAACTGGTGGCTTTGATGGGTCAGTCTCTCCAGGAGCCAGAGATTCTGATGGCTTCTGGCATCTGCCTTCTCTCCCTCCCAGAAGATGCCAACAAATGTCAATTCGAGGTATCATTATAGGATATAGAAACCCATTTGCTGGTAGCTAAGGCTTGGAAATGTTAATAATTATCTACCTAGGCAAAAGACCTGTTTGGCGACACAGAGCAGGCCACACTTACATTGAATTCTCCAGGCCAGCCAACAACTTCCATCACGTTGCTAACTCAGGAGGTTTCAGCGCCTCATGTGAAACACACAGCAATTTTATGAATTTTTGATGTCAGGTTTAATTACAGATATATGCCCATACTAAGTGTCTCATAATGTACCATGATTCCCAAAGGGCAGAATTTGGGGCTGCATATGGTGAATTCTTAGATTTTTCTCTATCGCTTTTTCTTCATACATTATGTAGCAATTGTGTATTATAAATGAAGAATAAATTTATCCATTTTTGGACATGGATCTCTACAAATCACACTTCACAGGATCTCACTTTGTTGAATCATACGTCTAGGTTCATGCTTTGCTTTTTGGAATTTACGCTTTTTTTTCTTCAGTACCTTTAGGGGATACAAATAGTTTCTGGTTACATGGTTGCATTGTATAGGGGTGAAGAAGCCTGGGCTTTCAGTGTTCCCACCACCCCCACCTGTGCACACTGTACCTGATAGACGATTTTTTTCATCCCTCCCCCCCTCTCCACCCCCCTCCATTAGCTTTTTCTAAATAGCAAATGAACTATTATGAAGAGGTTTCACTAAATTCCATAGCCTCTTCCCTGGAATACCTCTGGAATGCTTTCTGGCAGAAGGTGTGGGTGGGGGTTGAGGGAGGGGTTCAGCTTTTACCATCCCCTGACCAGACTCTAGGGCCAGCCCCTTTTTAAATCTGTGCCTCAGGTCGGGCTTGGTGGCTCAGCCTGTAATCCCAGCACTTTGGGAGACCGAGGCGAAGGGGTTGCCTGAGCCCACGGGTTCGGGAACAGCCTGGGCAACTTGGCGAGACCTTGTCTCTGCAATAAATCAAAAATTAGCTGGGCGTGGTAGCCCACACCTGTGGTTCCAGCTACTTGGAAGGCTGAGGCAGAAAGATCACTGGAGCCCAGCAGGTCCATGCTTGGGTGGCTGTGAGCGTGCCACTACACTCCAGCCTGGGTCATGGAGTGAGACTCCAACTAAAAAAAAAAAAAAAATCTGTGCCTCCTGCTTCTAGAACCTACTGCCATATTGCCACAAAGTGCTTTCTTAAAACACAAAGGTAAATTCTGAGGGAGTAGTGTTGATCCCAGAAGAAATCTATAATAGGGAAAGAAAATGGTTTCAAGGTTAGTTAGAAATAAAATGAGCTAGGTTGGTAAATTTAGAAAAGCATGCATATGTCAACAAGACCTTGTAAAAGAAACAAGCCAAATTAAAACCACAGTGAGATATCATCTTACACCAGTCAGAATGGCTATTATTAAAAAGTCAAAAAACAACAGATGTTGGTGAGGATATGGAGAAAGGGAACGTTTATACCCTATTAGTGGGAACGTAAATTAGTACCACCTCTCCAGAAAACAGTATGGAGATTTCCCCAAGAACTAAAAATAGAACACACACACATACACACACATGAGGGGGACCCAAAAAAACCCAGAATTATCTTTGGAGGACAGGCCCCTTGTAATACAGACTTCTCCCACTAGGTAAGTGTTCTAGGACTCATCAGCATCAGTGACCCAGCTAGCGTTGCTGTGAGAAGCTGCCTTGTAGAAGAAACATCCTGAGTTGTGGCAAAAGGGGTTATTGGTTCTTCACCATGACAACACACCTGCTCAGACAGCATTATGTTCAGCAGTTTTTGACTAAAACAGCATGACCCCAATGCCTCACCCTCCCTATTCACCTGATCTTGCCCCTAGTGGCTGTTTTTTGTTTCCCCAGATGAAAAAAGTCCTCAAAGGGAAATGTTTTGCCGATGTGGAAGAGGTGAGACAAAAAACAGCAGAAGTACTGAAAAGCATCAACTTGATGCGTTCAAAAACTGTTTTGAGCAGTGGAAAAAGCATCTTGATAGGTGTATTGCATCAAACAAAGAGTACTTTTAAGGTGACTGAAGTTTAAACATGTAAGAATACCAAATTTTCTTATAAATAAATTTCATTTTTGGGGTCCACCCCTCAATTATGAGGGATGGTGAGGTGCGGTAGTCAAGTCATTTTTGGTCAAAAGCTGCTGAACACTCAGCACAATGTGGGCAGGTGCATTGTTATGGTGGAAGAACCAGTCACCTGTTTGCCACAGCTCAGGATGTTTCTTCCACAATGCAATCTGTCACAACAACTGATAGTACACCGATTCCAATGGGTTCCTAGAACACTTTCCTATCAGGGGAAGCCTGTACTACAAGGGGCCCACCCTCATACAAACACACACACACACACACACACACACACACACACATACACACACACACACACCATGGAATGCTGTGCAGCCATAAAAAAAAAGAATCAAATCAGTCTTTTGCAGCAACATGGATGGAACTGGAGGCCATCATCCTAAGTGAAATAACTCAGAAACAGAAAATCAAATACTGTGTGTTCTCACTTACATGTGGGAGCTGAACAATGGGTGCTCATGGACATAAAGATGGAAATAATAGACGCTGGGAACCCCAAAAGGTGGGAGGGAGGGAAGGGGATGAGGGATGAGAAATTACCTATCAGGTACAATGTACACTATTTGGGTGGTGGTTATACCAGAAGCCCAAACTTCACCACTATGCAATATTCCATGTAACAAAAATCCCTAATCTATAAAAATTAAAATGGAAAAAAAAGAGACAATTCCAGTAGGGAGTCAAGAATAAATACGGTAGGAGCTTGGGCAAGGAGGCTTAAGGTTTCTGAAAGGTTGCTATGCCCCACTGGTTGCCCTGGAGACACATCCAGCCCACGAGACAATGATGTAACTAAGACAAAAAATGTGCACAAATAAAGCAGGCAGTAATTAAGGGCAGGCAAACTATCTCCCAGTTAGCACCCTCTTGAGGAAGGCCAAGGGAACAGTTTGGAAGGGGATGGGTGCCGCTGATAAAGGATGGGCCAGGGGGGAGAATCCGAGAGGTTCTGGGCACAGTACAGCCCCCTGCTCAGACTCTCCCTGCTCATGTCATCACCTAGAAGGGCTTTGGGCTGGAGCACATGCTCATTCGTTCTCCTGTTGGCCTGGAAGTGCTGGCTCAGGGTTGCAGCCTGCTAGTTAGATTACTAGTTAGATCCCTGCTCTTTGCCACAGCCCAGGAAGATCATGTCTATCCAGAGAATACAGTGGGTACAAAGTCAGAGTGACCCCCACTGTTGCCTGCTTAAAGTCCTCCATGGAGCTGGGTGTGGTGGCTCACACCTGTAATCCCAGCACTTTGGGAGGCGGAGGCAAGAGGATTGCCTGAACCCAGGGGTTTGAGACCAGCCTGCGCAACATGGAGAGACCTCATATCTATAATAAATTTAAAAATTAGCCAGGTGTGGTGGTGTGTGCTTGTGGTTCCAGCTACTTGGAAGGCTGAGGCAGAAGGATCACCTGAACCCAGCAGGTTGAGGCTGCGGTGGCCATGAGTGTGCCACTGCACTCCAGCCTGGGTGACAGAGTGAGACTCTGAGTCAAAAAAAAAAAAAAGTCCTGCATGAGCTCTCACCCCTGCAGAATGAAACTCCAACTTGTCATTAGAGCCCACGAGGTCCTAGATGATGGCTACCCATCTCTTCCTGGTTTATCTCCAGCTCATACCACCAGTGCCACGCCCGAGTCCCACCTCACTCCATCCTCACTCCTCTGCTTCTCACTCATCCCGTGGGGTTCTGCATGATCATGACCTTCACTGGGAACAAGTCCCTTTAACCATTTTCTTTTCTTTTCTTTTTGAGTTAAAGTCTCACTCTGTCACCCAGACTGGAGTGCAGACTGGAGTCTACTCCCGGCCACCACAGCCTCGACCTGCTGGGCTCCAGCGATCCTTCCACCTCAGCCTTCCAAGTGGCTGGAACTACAGGCGTGTGCTTCTGCGCCTGGCTAATTTTTTTGATTTGTTGTAGAGATGAGGTCTTGCCAAGTTGCCCAGGTGGGTCTTGAAGCCATGGGCTCAGGCAATTCACTCACCTCGGCCTCCCAAAGCGCTGGGATTATAGGCTGAGCCACTGAACCCAGCCAAACCAGCCATTTTCAAGGTGTGGTTTGGGGAATACTTTCAGGAATACATGAGCTCAGGACTCTTTTCTTAATGACACTAGTGTTTGCCTTTTATACTCTCATTCTCCCATGAATGTATAAAAAGTTGACTTGGATGGTTTTAGATTCCATATTGCAACTAGACTTTTAAAAACTACCAAGTTTTTGTCAAATTTTGGTGAAGTATCAAAGTATCAAAGAAAAATATCCATAGTTATATGAAAAGATGATTAAAATACTCCTCCTTTTTCCAACTACATATCTGTATGAGGCCATATTTTTTTTAATGTAATCTAATCAAAACAACATTTTGTGACAGACTGAATGAATGCGAGCTGAGAGTCCAGTTGTCTTCTGTTAAGCCAGACATTAAGCAGAATTGCAAAAATTCTGAGGTGCAAAAATGTAAAGCAACATCACTCTTCTCACTAATTTTATTATTTAGGAATTGTAGTTTTTTATACATGTAGTTTATTAACAAGTGATGGGTTTACTATTGAACTTTGTCATTGATTGACTTTTTAAAAAAGTTCTCCACTTTAACTTCTGATCTAGTAAATATCAAAGGATCTAACCCACATAAACTAAAGCTCTTTGGGGGGCCTTAAGAATTTTTGAGTATAAAAGGAGGGGTCCTGTGACCAAAAGACTTGAGAACCACTGTCTTACACCAAGCTCGCTCAGTCGGCAGAGTTGAACTGTAACTTAGCTATGTCAGTACTATTACACACTGATTCTACCAAATTAGCAATTTTTTTTTCTGACTTGGGGTCTCACTCTGTTGCCCAGGCTGAAATGCAATGGCACAATCACGGCTTACCACAGCCTCGACCTCCTGGACTCAGGCAATCCTTCCACCTCAGTCTCCTGGGACTACAGGTGGGTACCACCTCACCTGGCTAATTTTTTGTAGAGATGAGGTCTTGCTATGTTGTCGAGGCTGCTCTCAAACTCCTGGGCTCAAGCAATCCTCTTTGCCTTGGCCTCCCAAAGTGCTGGGATTATGCCGAGTGTGAGCCACCACACCTGGCCTATATTAGTGATCTTTTCACATATCTGTCTTTTCCACTACTCTATGCACCTTCTGCTGGTGCCTATTCATCTTCAACACTACCCTCCTCTGCCCCCACCAGTGTCTGGCACAGAGTAGAAATTCCAGATAAAATGAATGAGGTAAGAGTCCCTGATAACATCACAAGCTGCCAAGTGAGTAGCCCACTGATATTCACAAGATGGGTAGATGAATACATGCATTATCTTTTTTAACTGACTCAAGTTGTTATTGAGATGCTGACCTGAATTTAGACATAAAACATAAACATTTCAAAAAAACATAAGATGCAAACAAAAAATTAACCTATGAAACAATTCTGCTGTTTCTGCTCTGTTAACCTTTCAGACACATGCTTGCAAGAAAATAACCAGTAAAACACATCAGGCTTGTGGATGCCATAAATACAGCCAAAATGATTTGCCACAGAAAAAGTGAAATGTAGACTGGGCAATGTTCTTAACAAAAATGCCAAAAAGCCAAGAGAGAAAACACACATAAAACACAAGACACCACCAGACACGGTGGCTCATGCCTGTAATCCCAACACTTTGGTAGGCCAAGGTGAGAGGATTGCCTGAACCCAAGAATTAGAGACCAACCTGGGCAACTTGGCAAGACCTCGTCTCTACAATAACTAAAAAGTTAGCCGGGTGTGGTGGCACAAACCTGTAGTCCCAGCTACTTGGAAGGCTGAGGCAGAAGGATCACCTGAGCCCAGCAGGTCGAGGCTGCAGTAGCTGTGAGCATGCCACTGCACTCCAGCCTGGGTGACAGAGTGAGACTCCACTTAAAAAAAAAAAAAAGGAAACTACATTGTAAAAATGAAGAGAAAGTCACATGGTCAAACAAGAACTATCCATGAACTTGCTTCTCCGTCTTTGCTCTCTGTCAAAGTAAGACCAAAAACAGACTACACTTGAGAATCCAGGTCAAAGTTGCAGTGTTTGCCTTCCTCACGTGTCTTCCTTGAGTGTCTGCCTCACTCAAGCATGTTCACAAACCAAGCAGCCTCTAGAACATCTGGGAGGGGCCACTGCACAGCTGGTAGAGTAGAAACATGCATGCCCACTTCCAGTCCTGGGGTAGGGGAGACAGGCATGTCCCATCTTATTTGTTCCTAACACATTCTCTAGCAAAATGAGAAAAAGGAATCAATGTTGGATGCCAGCTTGATGCCTTTGGCAGATTGAGCTTCTACCTCTTATCTCAGAAGATAAGGGGCTACCACTTCAGAGCCTGACCTTAGAGTAAAGGAGGGGGCAGTGAATGCTAACCAGGGAAGGCCAGGTGCATGGTGTGTGTGTGTGTGTGAGAGATAGAGAGAGAGAGAGAGAGAGAGAGAGAGAGAGGAGAAAGGAGAGAGATTTGGAGCCAAGAGAAGTATGATTTTCCAGTTATGTATGGGGTAGCTCATCCTGAGACCAGCTCCATCAAAAACCCAACTGTGGGCTGGGCATGGTGGCCACACCTGTAACATCAGCACTTAGGGAAGCTGGGGCAGAAGGATTGCTTGAGCCCAGAAGTTCAAGACCAGCCTGGACAACATAGCGAGATTACTACAAAAAATAAAAAAACTTAGCCAGGTGTTATGGTGCACACCTGTGGTCCCAGCTACTCAGGAGGCTGATACAGAAGGCTCGCCTGAGCCCAAAAGGTTGAGGCTGTGGTGAGCCGTGATTGTGCCACTGAACTCCAGCCTGGGTGACAGAATGAAACCCTGACTCAAAGAGAAAAAAAAAAACAAAAAAAAAACACCACACAACTGTGCAATCACTGCTGGTGATCCAGAAACCAGGCATTTTCAGTTCTATATATAGATATGTTTATCATCTTGACATTTGTTTTTAAAAAACCCTCTAATGAGCACACTAAACATCTCCCAGTCCTTTTCACATGGTTACATCACTATGGAAACAGGGACTGTCAGGAACCTGAAACCATGGAAGACCCAATATCTCTGGGTCATCATTTAGTCATTATCAGTAAAGATTCTGACATCTCAAAACAGGGGCTCTTCGAATTCCTTTGGTCCCTGATTGTAATTGTGGATGCTGAGGCTGGCAGGTGCCTGGGCAGGTCTCTCAATAGCCTTCACAGCGGGCCAGATTCTAACAACTGGCCAACAAGATATAAAGGTAAAATACAGTTTCAGAGAATGTCACAGAATGACGGCAGTGGTAAAGCTTCACTTACTACCTACCTACAATTTACATATATTCAATTTACATTTAGTCCTCACAATAATATCCCAAGGTTGGCATGAACATTCCCATTTTCTAGATGAGGAAATTGAGCCTCAGAGAAATTACATCACCTAAGTGTACACATACAAGTAGAAGAGGTGGGACTCGAACCCAGATCCATGCCAAAACCCATTCTCTTTCCACTGACCAACCTTCCTAACATGTCCACAACGCCAGCCTCATCAAAGCCCTTGTTTAGACCCAGCTGCTTTGCCTGTATTCATAGGTTCTCATGACATTTCCTCTGTCTCAGAATTATTTTCAAAAGGAAAAATTCACCTGAAGAAACCATATTCATCGGACTGGAATAGACCCCTGACATTTTCCATTTCTAATATCTTGACTCAGCCTGAAGGGTCCCCACCTCTCTTCTGTGCCTCCTCTTTCTTCCCTGCCGCCATGCAGGGAAACATTATTAACAGATCTAGCTGGGCAAAGCCAATAAAAAATCGTCATTAACACCTTTGCCCAGAGAAGTCCAATGAGGGCCTTTGCAGATGAGAAACTTTGCTTTGCACAGTGGAGAAAAGTCATGAGCCCCAGATGGAACCAAAGCCTTCAAAACAGAAGAGGTTTCATTTTGTTTTGAAAACCTGTGTGCAACCAGATCTTCAACACCACGTGCACTCATTGCCAGTGAGATTCGAGAGGACACCGGTCCCCTGTCCCAAGCCCTCCCCTCGCCACCCCCGCCCGTCAGCTTCTGCAAGTGGGCCCCGTCACTCACCCAGGAGGGCTGTCTGCGGGTGGGTCCGAGTGTGTCTGCCTCTAGAGTTGGCCCTGGCACGGACCCGTTCCCGGGCCTCAGCAGGGAGGACAAGGACCTGTCCGAGGATCAGCAGCAAGCAGCCCACAAGCATCTTTTCCATCTTCAAGACGAGGAAGAGGGGTGAGGCTGTCACAAACACAACACAAGAAGGGGCATGGTGAGATTTCTGGGTCTCTCTGAACTTTGGGCACTGCAGACCCACCACCCCTTTCAGGGTTCAAACAGGCCACTTGTACTTAAAAAGGCATTTGTGTGTTTGGCCCTTAAGAGCTTAAATAAGTGCCACTGCACTCTAGTGTGGGTGTCAGAGCCTACCCTTGTTGGTAGGCTTTTCTTGGATATTCCAAGCAAGGCATGCAGAGTTGGAATTTTTCATCACTTTCACTAAAAGATTCAATGGAAAACTTGAGAAAAATCTATCCTGATGTTTCTTATCAGTGAAGTATATTACCAATTATCCAAAGTCACATTTTATATCTTGGATTTAAACAAGAAAAAATGATGTCTGAGAATTTCAAGTGGCAATATTCCTTCAGTCTAATAATAGCAGATGACAGACATTAATATATATCAATTTCCCCAAAAATTAATGTCTAACTGACATAAGGCAGCATCATATAGCCGACTTGTTCCTGCTTCCCAGTCTCCCAGCTTCCCTGTCTCCCATATACATTTTTTTTTTTTGAGTTGGAGTCTCACTCTGTCACCCAGGCTAGAGTGCAGTGGCACACTCATGGCCACCCCAGCGTCTGCTTGCTGGGCTCCGGCGATCCTTTCGCCTCAGCCTTCCAAGTAGTCAGAACTGCGCTACCACACCCAGCTACTTTTTGATTTATTGTAGAGATGAGATCTTGCCAAGTTGCCCAGGCTGGTCTCGAACCCGCAGGCTCAGGCAATCCACTCACCTCACCCTCCCAAAGTACTGGGATTACAGGCTGAGCTATCGAGCCCTGCCTCCCACACACAGTGGCTTACACCTGTAATCCCAACACTTTGGGAAGCCAAGGCAGCAGGGCTGCTTGAACCCAGGAGTACAAGACCGGCCTGAACAACATACAACATAGCAAAACCTCATCTCTACAAAAAAAAAAAAAAAAGCAAAGCTGGGTTTGGTGGTACACACCTGTTGTCTCAGCTTCTCGGGAGGACGAGGTGGAAGGATGGATCACCTGAGCCCGGGAGGTCAAGACTGCAGTGAGCTGTGATTGTGCCACTGCACTCTAGTGTGGGTGTCAGAGTGAGACCCTGACTCCAAAAAAAGAGGGGGCTGGCACAATGGTTAAGGGCTTGGACTATGGTGCTAGACTGAGTCCATGTGCCCAGGTGCTACTCTAAATGATTTACCTGGATGAACGCACTCAACTACCTAATACCCATAAGGTTCCGGAGGGTTCAGTGGCTTGCACATGTACAAGTGTTAGAGTCAGGATTCAAACCCAGGGTGAGCAGGCCAATGTTCCAATGCATTGATCAGCAGAAAACTCAATGAGCTGAAAGTCAAACTCCCAGAAGCTAATTCATGAAAGGCCTAGCTGTTTCACTGTCAGAGACAGGGCAGGGGTGGAGCAGGGACCATTTCCCGAAACTTGATTAAAAAAACCACTCAGTCAGTCATTCAGTGAACTGTCTGGTGAGCAAATTTCTTTCAAGAATTGACCTGGAAATGAACCCAGGCCTGTTGACCTCCAGCATCCACAGTTTTTCACACTTACTGTATTGAACCTGCTCAATTTTTACTATGTATTAAAATTGCATTAAACATAATGAATGTTTATTCGGCACTCACTATGTGCTGGGCACCGAACCAAGTACTTTAAATGTATTAAGTGATTTCATTTTTATAGTAACTCAGAGAAGGTCAATAACTTGCCCAAGGTTATGTGTTTCATAAGGGGGAAGCTCAGGAATCCATGTGCTCATTACAGATAACCTTTTTAAGCAATGTAACTCTTCACTAATTGGACTGGGCCCTCTTCATAACTTTAACTCAGAGATTCCTTCTGATAAAACAGAATACCTTGCCTCTTTCTCTAAATTTTTTTGTTCTTTTTATTTCTTTCTTTTCTTTTCTTTTCTTTTTTAGAGGCAGGGTCTCACTCTGTCATCCAAGTTGGAGTGCAAAGGCACAATCACGGCTCACAGAAACCTCAAACTCCTGGACTCAGGTGATTCTCCTGCCTCAGCCTCCTAAATAGCTGGGACCACAGGCATGTGACACCACATCTGGCTGATGTTTTGATTTTTTTGGAGAGACATGGTCTCATTATGTTGCCTAGGCTAGCCTTGAACTCCTGGCTCAAGCAGTCCTCCCGCTTCAGCCTCCCAAAGTGCTGGGATTACAGGCATGATTCACTACACCTGGCCATTTCTCTAATCTTAAAGCTAATATTTACTTTCAAGCTTCCTTGCTTGCTATTTATTTATTTTTATTGTATTGTATTGTATTTTTTTAATACAAGGCCTTGCTCTCTTGCTCAGACTGGAATGCAGTGGCACAATCATAACTCCTGGGCTCAAGCAATCCTCCTGCCTCAGCCTCCTGAGTGGCTGCAGCCACAGGATTTTATACACTATTAGTGTGTTACATAGTTTATATGTGATTTGTTATTTTATTGCTATTCCCCCTCCTCCAAACCGAGCAGATACAAAGTCCATGTTTATTTGTTTCAAAATGTATACAACATGCTCTCAAGATCTACTTCCACTTTGACACATTTTCACTTGAATGAACACTTAGAATAGGATGTGGTGGAAGATGACCATTTCCAAAAGCCAAACACCACTGCATGTGGTTTGTGTTCATTGTGGATTTCAAGAGGTGTTTGTGTTTTCAAGTCACCATGGCTAACCAAAAGGCATTGAGGACAGGTAGTCAAAACTAAACAAAACTAAATACTTGTAGCTGCCTAATCCCAGATAGGCTACTTACCCTCTCTCAGCCTGAGTTTCCTCATCTTTAAACTGGGGATTACAATAGACCAAGTTGTACTGTTTAAATCAGTTCATATATAATACACAGCACTTAAAATACTGCCTGGCACATAGTAAATGCTGAATAAATGTTAGCCATTTGTTATTATTATTATTATCATCACTCTGCAATCAAACCAATCAATAGAAAGCATACATTGTTAATTTTGTCAAAGTTATTAAATTAACTTGTATGTATACTTATGAATATTACTATAATAACACAATGACATACCTATAATTTTTAAATATAGATTAATATTTGAAAGTATTTACAACTTTTTTTTTGTCAAAATGCAGTGGTATGGCAAGCCATAGACTGGTAGAGAATATTTGCAAAACAAAACACATATATTGTCAATTACTTATATCTGGACCCTATAAACTTTTTTTTTTTTTTTTTGAGTCGGAGTCTTACTCTATCACCCAGGCTGGAGTGCAGTGGCACGCTCACAGCCACTGCAGCCTCCACCTGCTGGACTCAGGCAATCCTTCCTTCCACCTCAGCCTTCCAAGTAGCTGGAACTACTGGTGTGTGCCACCACTCCTGGCTAATTTTTTTTTATCTACTGTAGAAACGAGGTATGCCAAGATGCCCAGGCTGGTCTCGAATCCCTGGGCTTAGGCAATCCTTTCACCTCTGCCTCCCAAAGTGCTGGGATTACAGGTGTGAGCCACTGTGCCCAACCCAGACCCTATAAACTCTTATAACTTAATAATAATAAAACAGCTCGCTTAAAAATGTATAAAAGATCTAAACAGTCACATCACCAAACAAGATATTTAGATGACATATGAAAACATGTTCACCATTCTTATTCATTAGAAAATATAATTTAACACCACAATGAGACGCCATGGCAAATCCGTTCAAATAGTTAAAATTAAAAAGACTAGTATGCAGGGCGTGGTATCTCACTCAATAACAGGCAAGACTATATGGCAGGAAGCAGATCAGTGGTTCCAGGGGCTGGCAGTGTGAATGGGGAATCAGCTCAAAAAGGCATAGGGATATTTGGAAGGTAATGGAAATGTTTACATCATGATTGTAGTGGATCAATACATTTGTCAAAACACATCAAGTTGTACATTTAAAATGGATACCTTTTATTGTATATAAGTTAAACTTCAAAAAGGTTGTTTAAAAAAAAATAAAGGAATAGGGACACCAGGCACAGTGGCTCACATCTGTAATCCTAGCATTTTGGGAGGCTGAGGTGGGAGGATTGCTTGAGCCCAGGAGTTTAAGACCAGTCTGGGCAACATAGCGAGACCTCACCTCCATGAAAAATAAAACAAATTAGCTGGGCATGGTGACACGTGCCTGTAGACCCAGTTACTTGGGTGGCTGAGGCTGCGGTGAGCTATGATCATGCCACTGCACTCCAGCCTGGGTGACAGAGTAAGACCCTGACTCAAAAATAAATAAATAAATAAAAGGGAATGGGGAGAAGGATACTATATAGATACCAATATAAAACCAATATAGCAGTATAATATCAGACAAGATTGATTTTTCTTTAAAAAAACACACGCACACAATAGCAGTAGAACAAGAATAAAAATAAGTCAATGCATGTATCCATCTCAATGGTCGTTTCTTGGTTTGACATTTATAGCTGTTAGCATTTGAAGAACAGGATTCATTTCTAACTGGAAAATGGAATGAGGTTTGAGAACAGTTCCTTTCATGTAGAGGCCTATGAGAAGAACTGTTCTGCTGAGAAATAGAGGTTAATTCAAGCTGAACAGATTCCATGAGGCGTTGGGGAACATGTAAAAAATATTTCAAAATAATACAACAGCTCTGACTTTTGTTACAGCAATTTTTCTTTTCTCCGCAGGACAATGAGTCTTTTCATTTAACTTTACCAAGGAGGTGGGGGAAGAGAGAAGGAGAGTGTTCTGACTGTTTTAATGATGGGGGTTTCTAAGCAGCACTGCTGCAAGAAACTCAACAGAAGAGAAGAATGTCTCTAGAGTCAGCACTGTACAAGGGAACCCCAAAAAACCTGGAATTACCTTTTGGAGGGCAGGTCCCTTATAGCACAGGCTTCCCCCGCTAAATAAGTGTTCTAGAAACCCATCGGCATCAGTGTACCAGCAAGCGTTGCTGTAAAAGGCTGCACTGCAGAAGAAACATTCCAAGTTGTGGCAAACAGGTGACTGGTTTTTCCACCATGACAACGTACCCGCCCACACCGCACCGAGTGTTCAACAGTTTTGACCGAAAACAGCATGACCCCCATGGGCCACCTTCCCTGTTCACCCAATCTCGCCCCAAGTGACTTTTGCAACATGAATGGAGCTGGAGGTCTTCGTCCCAAGTAAACTGACTCAAAAACAGAAAACCAAATACCACATGTTCTCACTCACATGTGGGAGCTAAACAGTCACAAAGATGGAAATAATAGACACTGGGGACACCAATAAGCAGGGAGAAAGTGAAGGGTTAGGGTTCAGAAACTACCTACGCTGCACAATGTTCACTATCTGGGGAATCGGCCATCCGAGACCCAATCCCCACCACTACACAATGTGTCCGTGCAATGAATGCACATGTGAATCCCCTGAATCTAAAATTTTAAAAAAACTTTTTTGAGTTGGAGTCTCACTCAGTTGCCCAGGCTGGAGTGCAGTGGCACACTCACAGCCACTGTAGCCTCAACCTGCTGGGCTCCAGCGATCCTTCCGCCTCAGCCTTCCAAGTAGCTGGAACTACAGGCATGTGCCACCATGCCCGGCTAATTTTTCTTGATTGTAGAGATGAGGTCTCACCAAGTTGGCCAGACTAGTCTCAAACCCACAGTCTCAGGCAATCCTCTCACCTTGACCTTCCAAAGTGCTGGGATTATAGGCATGAGCCGCCTCGCCCGGCCCCCCCCAAAAAATTTTTTTTAAGTCCTCAAAGGGAAATGTTTTGCTGACGTGGAAGAGGTGAAACAAAAAAAGACAGAAGCACTAAAAGGCATCAACATTGACAAATTCAAAAGCTTTTCTGAGCAGTGGAAAAAGAGTCTTGATAGGTGTATAGCAATAAGCGAAGACTACTTTGAAGGTGACTGAAGTTTAAACATGAAAGAATAAACACACAATTTTTTATAAATAAATTCTGGGTCTTGGGGAGTCCCTACTCTTATGCTGTGAGCCTTGAGACAGAGGCGTGGCTCCTGACACTGGTGTGACCTCCCCCAGGTGACTTAACTCTCTGGCCTTTAGCTATAAAATAAGAGGCTGGAAGCAGTGTTCTCAAACTAAGCCAGACCATAGGCCAGTCGGAGTCTGCTATCCTGAAGAAAAAGGAGGCAAGACACCCTTCCAGGTGGTAACCCACCTCCAGACAAGAAGAGAAAGGGGGGTAGGGCACTAATAGGTATTAAGTGCCCATGATAGGCCAGCTAGTGAGCTTGGCATTCAGCACATAATGATCTTATTCGATCCCACAACCATTCTGTGAGGTGGATGAGTTCCTGATTTTATGCATGGACCACTAAGAGCTATGGCTAGAAAGACATCCTAAGACCTCAGGGCAAGTTAACAGGCAAAGTCAAGATCCTATCCCGTCACCTCTCAGGTAGTCAGTCTACTTGTTAAAAAAGAGATTTTCACCTGCCATGGCAACTCATGCCTGTAATCCCAGCACTTTGTGAAGTCAAGGAAGGAGGATTCCTTGAGCCCGGGAGTTCAAGACCACCATAGGCAACATAGCAAGACCTCGTCTCTACAAAGAATAAAAATTAAAAATTAGCCATGATGTTAGCCAGGTGTGGTGGTGCATGCCTGTAGTTCCAGCTGCTTGGAAGGCTGAGGCAAAAGGATTGCCTTGAGTCCAGCAGGTCAAGTCTACAGTGGCTGTGAGCATGCCAATGCAGCCTGAGTGACAGAGTGAGACTCCAACTCAGGAAAAAAAAAAAAATTAGCCATGATGGCATGTGCCTGTAGTTCCAGCTTCTTGAGAGGCTGAGAAAGGAGGATCACCTGAGGAGGCTGTGGTGAGCTTAGACATCAGGCTTAGACATCAGGCTCAATCCTTTTGTCCCCCTTAAGAACTCTGTCAACATACGGAATAGACAGACCAACTACTCTGTGCACTCTCAGATATAGCACAATGCTGTGTACATCTCAGAGGCCATTCTTTGCTATCTCCCACTGATGCTGAAACCTCAGCCAACATAAAGCCAGCCTCTGCTAGGACTCAAGGCCATCCATGGTTTTCAGATGGCTCTAAACATTGGACTTCGGTTCTCCTCAGTGTTGACTTGGCATTGCCATCTGTGATTTCCAGCCAGCTTGGTAAAGGCCTGCCTGCCAGCTCCGCCTGCCCAGACACAAACTCATCTTTTCCCACTCAAACCTTTTCGTGGTCAAGGTAACCCCTTCCACTCAGTCATCCAGACCAGAACTAGGAGCCAGCCTCCACGTGTCCTCTGTGTCCTCATCACATCCATGAGTGAACAAACCCTAGACCTCCCACCTCTGCAAGTCCCCCCGCCTCACCCCCGACAGGCCTCCTGACCATTCCCGCCACTGCAGCCAGAGTTCTGTTCTCCTCTTTCTCACCCAGATCCTTTCAGAAGCCTCAGAACTGACCCCCTGCCTCAAGTCCTTCACCTACTGGCCCTGTCCCTTATTCTGTTTGGGACCTGTCTATGGACTCACTGTACAACATTAACATGCAAGGCCCTCTGTGACTGACCACCACCCACCTCTCTGACCATGGTGGTCCCCACATCCACCCCAGACTCCCCACTGAGACCTGAAGAACTGAGATTCTTGTCATAGCTGGGCACTTTCGTCCATGCTGGATCCCTGGCCTGGAATGTCTACCTTCTATGTTAATCAAAATGGCATTCAGGTCACATGTCACCCATGTTGTAAAGTGTTCTCCAGTTTTTTCAGGGAGGACTGACTTTTCCGCAGACCCCTGACAGCAGGTTTGCTGTCTGCTCTAGCACTTTGCTTATTTTTCTTGCTACCATGGCTGTCTCCCTACCTAGACCAAGCTGCTTCTTGGAACTACACCTTGCCATCTCTGTTTGCCCCACATGCTAGGTGCCGAATCTTGTAAATACATTTTTAGAAAGTTAATAAATGTTAAATAAACCCATTTATTGGTCTCAACAAAAGAGCAGTAGAAGCAAACTCAATCTAGCTCTGCCCCCGCCAAGTGCCAGAGTCAAGCCCATGTCTTCCTCTAGACACTATATTTGCCTGAGTGTAGGCCCTAATAGAAGACCATCTCCCATGTTCCTAATGGGAGGACCCCATACAAAATTTCTTGGTCAACTTGAATATTTTGAAAGCTATAACTGAAATATCAGATATCTACTTATAATGATGTATCAATTTAGTCACAATAATATATTAATTAAGAAAGAATGCTTTTTTCACTTAACATGTTTCATAAAATGGGCTGAGGCCGGGTGCGGTGGCTCAGCTTGTAATCCCAGCACTTTGGGCGGATGAGGCGAGAGGATTGCCTGAGCCTGGGGGTTTGAGAACAGCCTGGGAAACTTGGTGAGACCTCGTCTCTACAACAAATCACAAAAACTAGCCAGGCGTGGTGCAGTGCCTCTGTAGTTCCAGCTACTTGGAAGGATGAGGCAGAAGGACCGCCTAAAACCAGCAAGTCGAGGCTGGCCGTGAACATGCCACTGCACTTCAGCCTGGGTGACAAGAGTGAGACTCCAACTCAAAAAAAAAAAAAAAAAATGGGCTGGATGTGGTGGCTCATACCTGTAATCCCAGCACTTTGGGAAGCTGAGGTAGGAGGATTGCTTGAGCCCAGGAGTTCAAGACAACAAAGCCAGACCTCATCTCTACCAAAATTAATTAATTAATTAATTTAAAATGCTTCATAAAATAATGTTTTCTCCCTCTCGTTTTCTAAAACTGCATTTTCAAACGTTTTACTTGTCTAACATTTCATTAAACAATATTTTCAGATGCTTTGCCTGCCTCTCTAAAGTCAGCATCTTTTTAACACTGAAGACACCTTCCTGAGTTCTCCAGCATCTTCTCTTCTAAGTTGTTTGAAATTCATCACCTTTTGAATCCATATGTGATGCTGTCACTTGTCTCAGGTCACCAGTATCCATTTATATAACAGGAGGGCCATTGGATTTTTTCATATGTCCTGGAAGCACAAATGTATAATCTCTACAGCTTAACTACTCCTTGTGCATTCTTTAAAATTACCTTAGGCCGGGTTCGGTGGCTCAGCCTGTAATCCCAGCACTTTGGGAGGCCAAGACGAGTAGATTGCCTGAGCCCAAGGGTTCGAGACCCACCCGGGCAACCTGGTGAGACCTCGTCTCTACAATAAATAAAAAATTAGCCTGGCATAGTAGCTCCTGCCTGTAGTTCCAGCTACTTGGAAGGCTGAGGTGGAAGAATCACTGGAGCTCAAGGCTGCGGTGGCTGGGAGCATGCCACTGCACTCCAATCTGGGCAACAGAATGAGACTACAACTCAAAAAAAAAATTACCTTTAAAGGTAACCTTATGTTACCCAACCCTTGCAATTGCGAAGTTATGCCCTCAAGAATAATTACTAAATCTGAGTTGAAATGTTTGTCAACTGATTTCTATAAGTGTCCAGAACTAGCACTGATTGAGCTCATTTTGGGCTAATGTGTCCTTCCCAAGCAGTACTTTGTTAAAAATGTTTGACAGAGCTCCCTATACTCTGAGACTGCAAAGATTCAAATAAAAGGTGATTTCCTCTTTCCCAAGGAATAATCTCTTGGGAAAACTCCTCACCTCATATTTCAGTATGTGTGGTCTTCATTCCTCCCATATCCTATTTCCCTCCTATCTAATCAAGCATGAGTTCTGTCTGGTTTTTGTGTGGGATGTCTCTTCCATTCCCTTTCCTTTCTATCCCTACAACGGTCACAACCCTAGACCTGGCCCTTAGTCACATCAGAGAGATGGCAAAGGTCTTGGCAGAGATTGCCAGTTGTTCCCCATGTCTTCCTTGTCTTTATTTATTTATTTATTTTTTGAGTCAGAGTCTCACTCTATCACTCAGGCTGGAGTGCAGTGGCTTGATCACAAGGATCACAGCTCAGCTCACAGCAGCTTTGACTTCCTGTGCTCAGGCAATCCTTCCACCTCAGTATCCTGAGTAACTGGGTGCACCACCACTCCTGGCTAGTATTCATTCATTCACTTAATTATTTATGTATTTATGTAGAGAGGAGGTTTTGCTATGTTGCCCAGGCTGGTCTCAAACTCCTGGAGTCAAGCGATCCTCCCGCCTCAGCCTCCAAAAGTACTGGGATTACAGGCATGAGCCATTGCGTTCAGTCTTCTTCTTTTGTAATAGAACTCACTTCACAACTGGACATGTGATGAGCTGGGACAAAGACCATGAGTCCCTGTGCTCCCCTCTCCCTTTCCAGGTGACTAAGTGCTGGCCAGAAGTATGGTAGTAGACGTGGTGTGCACAACTTCTGAAAAAAATGTCCTTAAAAATGGGAAGGAGGATGGCCTCCCTTGCTTTTTCTTTCCTAATACCTGGAATGAGGACAACCTGACTGGAGACCTGACATCCAGCAGTCATCCTTAAGGCAGGGGCAGCATGGAAATGGAAACTGTGTATGCTAAAAAGCAAAATCAAGGCATGGAGTGTGGGCCCCTAACCCCACACACACTTGGGACTCATGGCCTCCAAGCTCTTGGACATAAGACAGAAATAAACTTCCTTCTTTAAGCAACTGTCATTCCATGTTTTCTGTAACTTGCAGTTGATCTTGTAGCTAATTAATAGATGTTTCCCAAGTCTTTCCTATGGAACCCATTTGGCACCAGCACCAAATTCAATCTTCTGACATGAAATCATGCTTATTATACTTGTGCTCAAAAACCATCAGTGGCACCCAAACACCAATAGGTCCTAATCTAGAATGCTTAGCTTTGCATTCAAAGCCCCATAGCCTGGCCCTATGTTATAATGCCAATCTCAACAACTCCCCCACCAACCCTGCCAAAATATGCTCACTCACACACACACACACACACGCTCGCACACACACACGTGCATGCACACACACACACACACACACACACACACTCCCCATCATTGCAGTCCACTCCAGCCAGGTAGCTCCACACAATGTGTCTGAATTTCTGCAGGTTGAATTGAGCTGATGACAACTGAGATATGGGTAGGTAGCCATTCCCTTTCCAAGTGAAGTGTGAATGGAAATGACCTCAACGGCTTTTAACAACAGCACAGATAAACTGTGGTGCAGTCATACAATGGGATATTATACAGCAATTAAAAAAGATGTGTTACTGCTTCATACAATAACTGGATATATTTACAAATATAATACCAAACAAGATAAAATTTTAAAATGGGCAAAGCTAATCTGAAGTCTACAATCATAGGATCATAGTTACACTTTGGGTACTCGTGCACAGAAAGGTCAGGGGGGATTCTGGGCTCTGGCAAGTTCTGTTTATTGATCAAAATGCTGCCCATGTCCATGTCACCTGAACCCTTGATTTGTGTACTTTTCTGTATGTATATTTCAATAAAATATTTACTTAAAAAGCAAGCAAAATTACTTTATGGTGATAGAAGTTCGAAGAGTAGTTTCCTTCAGGGGAGGTGATAATTAATTGGAGTAAAAGAGGAGATTCTGGGATGCAGATCTGGGAGGTGGTTACATGAATGTGTTCGCTTTGTAAAACTCCACTGAGGTATTCCTTATGGTTTGTGCCTTTTTATGTTCCTTTGATAAGAAATAGACTCAACACATGAAGTGTGAAGTACTACTCCAGGCTGCACTGCACTCAGATCCTGCCACCGACAGAGAGACTGAGAGAGATCAGAGCTGCTGCAGGAACCATGAAGAGAGTTCAACATGTGGTTTCTCTTGAGTGGGCCATTGTGCGTGTTCTGGAAGGGGTGGTGAATAAAAATGAGGCTGCACAGCCAGCCACAATTTGCAGCTCCCCCTTAGGCCCTGTGGTAGGCAGAGTGATCACCCTCCAAAGACATCCACATCCTAATTCCCAGAACCTGGGAATATGTTATGTCACGTGGCAAAGGGAATTGAGGTTGCTAATCAGATGACTTTGAACAGAGGAAGACTATCCTGGATTCTCTACGTGAGCCCAACGTCATCACAATGGTTCTTAAAAATAGAAGTGAACAGTTCGGGTGCGGCGGTTCACACCTGTAATCCCGACTTTGGGAGGCTGAGGCAAAAGGATTACCTGAGCCCAGGAGTTCTAGACAGGCCTAGACAACATGGCGAGACGTCGTCCCTATCAACAGCATTTGCTGAATTTTCTAGCTTAGAATTTTCAAGTTCCTTTTCCTTCTCAATTTCCAGTGAAAT
>CAUYQG010285030.1:0-15985 GCA_963574415.1 Tarsius wallacei | reverse complement strand
TTTTTCCCAGTCTGTGGTCTGTCTCCCTGCTCTCTTGATGGTTTCTTTGGCTTTGCAGAAGCTTGTCAGTTTAATGAGGTCCCACTTGTCTATCTTATCTCTTAAGGCCTGTGCATTTCAGGTTTTGCTCAGGAATTGGATGCCAGTTCAACTTCCATAAGGGTGTGTCCTGCATTTTGTAAAGTTCTTATGGTTTGAGGCTTTACATTTAGGTTTGTGATCCATTTAGAGTTAATTTTTGTGTATGGGGATAGATAGGGGTCCTGGTTTGAATCTTCTGCATGTGGTCAGCCAGTTTTCCCAGCACCATTTACTGAATAGATTCTCCTCTCCCCAGTGGTGGGAGGTAGAGGCTTTGTTGAAGATGAGTTGGTTGAGAAATTGAGGTTTTGCTTCTGGAATTTCAATTCTATTCCATTGGTCTATGTGGCTGTTTTTGTACCACTTTTTCATGGGTTTGTTGGCTGCTTGTATGTCTTCTTTTGAGAAATGTCTATTCATGTCTTTTTAATGGGACTGTTTGGGTTTTTTTTTCCTTTCGGCATGTTTGAGCTCCTTGTAGATCCTGGATGTTAGGTCTTTGTCAGATATGAAGTCAGCAAATATTTTTTTCCCATTCTGTGGGCTGTATTCCCACTGTCTTGGTTTATTTTGCTTTGCAGATGTTTTTCAGTGTGATGAGGTCCCATTTATCTATCTTATCTCTTATGGCATGGGCACTTGGGGTTTTGATCAGGAATTGCTTGCTAGTTCCAACCTCCGTAAGGGTGTCTCTTGCATTTTCGAAGGTTCTTATAGTTTGGGATTTTACGTTTAGATCTGTGATCCATTTAGAGTTGATTTTTGTGTATGGTGATAAGTGGGGGTCTTGTTTTAATCTTCTGCATTTGGTCAGCCAGTTTCCTCAGCACCATTTACTGAATAGGTTCTCCTCTCCCCAGTGGTTGTTGGTGGAGGCTTTATCAAAGATGAGTTGATTGAGAAATTGAGGTTTTGTTTCTGGAATCACTACCCTGTTCCATTGGTCTATATGCCTGTTTTTGTATCAATACTAGGCTTCTTTGATTATTGTAGCCTTATAATAAAGTTCAAAGTCTGGAAGTGTGATACCTCCTGCTTTGTTTCTTTTGCTAAGTATAGTTTTGGTTATTCGTAGTCATTTATGTTTCCTTACGAATTTCTGTATTGTTCTTTCCAGATCTGAAAAGAATGATGTTGATAATTTATTGGGTATTACATTGAATGACAGAGACTGCAGGGGAGCCATACCTGGTCTCTAACACTCTGAATTGTAACTTCTTATATAAAGCACTATATAAAGCACTACATATGTATGGTTTGAGAGAGTCAAGATCTCACTGGGATACCTAGAAAAGAAATATTTAGATCCCTGCAGCTTTGACAGTCCACAGCTGCCGGTTCTCAAAACTGTTGATCCTTGGTGTACTGAAAGTTTTCTTCCCAACCCCTTAGGTCCTTCCCCACCACATGGCTCCTCAGCGTTACCTGTCCTCTAGAGAGTGTGCGGCTTCGTTGAGGAAGTGGTTTTACTAGTTTGGACAGAGTGAGAAAAGAAACTAAGTTATTTGGGGGGGGTGGTGGGATTACTGTGCTTTGGGCCTAAGTCCTTTCACAGAGGCCACATTCTTCCTCTCACCCCCCTCAAGTGACCCTAAGAGTTGCCCAAGTTCTTGCAGCCAGCACTCAACAGAGCTGGAATTTTAACTGAGGGCTGTCTCCAGAGCCCACGCTCAGCTGGAGTTTCCATGGAGTAGGAGGTACTGCACAGGGCTGACCATTGCACCACCACTCTCTTCCTTGTTAACCCAAGAGGAAGCTTTAGAGGTAGGGGCTAATTAAATAACAACTTCAACAGATGACTTTTTCTTAGGAAAAAAAATGTTGGATGGTTCGCTGAGGACAATGATTTAATCTCATTCTACTTTTGTCATATCCTTGGCACAACCTAGCAGAGTAATGGTAGTTAGAATAATTAAATCTGAGTGTTGGAAAGGAACTTAAACATTATCTCATTTTATGCTGCCATGTTCATGATGTTCTCAAAAGTTTGATACTCAGAGAATATAATTAAATGAGTTGCCGATTGATAATTTAAGCTATTTACTATCTCTAAATTGAAAAACTAGTGATTAGATTTCCAAACATTCCTACATGATATGGTTGCATTTGCTTTCTTCCCTCCATTATTTCTTCCCTCTTTCCTTCCTTCCTCTCTTTCTATTTTAGATATATATTTATTAAACTACAATAGTAATACAAAATTGTTTAAAAAATGCAAATGTTAATGTTTAAAGTAAAAACTGAAACTCTTTGCATCTTCCTCCAAATTCACTTCCCATCGGTAAACAGCAGTTTTCTTTGAATTCGTCTAAACATTTTTGTATCAATATGTTTATCCATTTATCTACATTTACATAAATACACATATACAAATATTCTGCAAATTCTTTTCTCCTCTAAGTGGTTTACTGTGGGCAAATTTTACATCAATATCTTGGTAATGCTCACTTTTTTTTTTTTTTGAGTTGGAGTCTCACTCTGTCGCCCAGACTGGAGTGCAGTGGTCGCTCCCAGCCACTGCAGCCTCGACTGATCCTTCTGCCTCAGCCTTCCAAGTAGCCGGAATTACAGGCACACGCTACCATGCCCAGCTAATTTCTTGATTTATTGTAGAGATGAGGTCTCCCCAAGTTACCCAGTCAGGTCTCGAACCCGCGAATTCAGGCAATCCACTCTCTTCGACCTCCCAAAGCACAAGATTACAGGCTGAGCCACCAAGCCCAGATCACTCTTATAAAACATAACATAATATTTCAATATATGGAGGCATTACAAATAAATTACCACATTGATGAACACCTAGAACCTTGTGTTGTTTTTTTTTTTAACCTGTTTCAGGCAAGGTTGTACAATACTTACTAGTTATGACTACATTTTCAATCTCTGCTATCATATTAAACATCTAACAAATAAAATTATATGCTTGAAAACAGTGAAGAAAATGGATTTTAGGAATGTTTATAAATAAAAAGTATTCACACTAAATATATTTATTGTATACTATTAAGATTCATAAATAAAGTTTTGTTTAAAATAAACACATGAGTAAATAAAAAGCAAAACAATTAGGTCAGATTGAACTATTTAAAAGAGATATTACTGAGCAGAAAGAGACTTAGTTATTAAAGGAAAATCTGCACCATGTAAAATTGCAACTAGTATACAGAGTATTCGAATTTCATGAAAGCAATAAACAGTATGCAGTTGGCTGATAAAAGCTGGGATAAATAAGTACAGTATAATATAAATGGCAGCAGGGAGATAAGAATACTAAAAAAATTCACCAACTTATCCAAGGAAAATAGATTGACAATGTTTTTCTACTTTTATAGCAACAAATAATATTCCTCAAATGGCAATGTACCCAGCATTGTTCTAGACAAACTATAATGCTGGATATGATATTATAAAAGTGAGTTCTCAATTAAAAGCTTCTTTTCAAAAGCAACAATCACAACAGGAAGATGACTCTATGATCTATATTGATTGAGAACTCCTTGGGGATAGCAACTGTGACTAATTACATTTCTAGTTTCAAGGGTATGACTGGGAGTGGAATCTTTTTTCAGTAAATGAATGGGGCTTGCCGGGCTCGGTGGCTCAGCCTGTAATCCCGCGCCTTTGGGAGGCTGAGGTGAGTGGATTGCCTAAGCCCGCGGGTTCGAGACCCGCCTGGGCAAGCAAGGCCTCATCTCTACAATAAATAAAAAAAATTAGCCGGGCATGGTAGCGCGCGCCTGTAGTTCCAACTCCTTGGAAGGCTGAGGCGGAAGGATCGCCCGAGCCCAGCAGGTCGAGGCTGCGGTGGCTGTGAGCGTGCCACTGCACTCTAGCCCGGGCGACAGAGTGAGACTCAGATTCAAAAAAAAAAAAGGAACAGGACAAGAGCTCGGGCAGATCCTCACGGTGTGGTCCTCTCCAGAACAGAGGCACGAGAGAGCGCAGCAAGCAGTGAGCTGTGTCTGCTCTTTGCAAAGAAACCCCAAGACTCTTCTGGGCTTCCCCAAGCCCCGCCCTGGGTGTCTGTCTATTTGTGGAAGCGGTGCTTCCTCAGAATGTCCTGCCCTGCAGAGCTGCCTCCCCCGCCCTCAGTCTGCCCAGCCCCCAGACACTGGCTGCGCTCCCTCCTCCACTGTCACCGCCTCCCAATTAGCCCGAGGATGTGGCGATCGGGCTGCCCAGAACCACTCTCCCCACCTTCAGCCTGCCCCGAGCAGAGTTCACATTGCACATTTCCCGACACTCAGAGAGACCCATTAATATTTAGCATGTTACATTTCCAAAGCACTTTGCTAACGCGAATTGATCTTTTCGGCACCCCCTTGTGAGGCCACTCAGTCCTGCCAGCCCTTCTGGGGACATCGGGCTTTGAGAAGATAAGCTACTTAGGCCAGGGCCTTGGCCGGTGCGCGATGGATCCTGACGAGAACCAAAGGTCGATGACACCGGTTGTCTGAGCCTCCAGACAGACAGAACTCCTGCATGGCCACAGCACCCGCTCCCGGCCAGGATGCTTGGGAACCAATCCAGGCCTCTGAAAGGTCTCCGCAGAGTGGGCTTGTCCTCCCTCAGCTTGGGCTGCTCGCAAGCCCGCGGTTTACAGAGTGCTGACTGTACGCCAGGAACTGGGCACTTCACGTCGAGCCCATCGGATTTGGCTGTTTTGTGTCAGGGTCTCATGCTGTTGCCCAGGCTGGAGGGTAGGGGCACGATCATAGCTCATCGCAGCCTCAACCTTCTGGGTTCAGGCGATCCTTCTGCCTCAGCCTCCGGAGTAGCTAGGACTACAGGCATGTCCAGCTGATTTAAAAACTTTTTTTTTTTTTTGCAGAGATGAGGTCTTGCTATGTTGCCCAGGCTGCTCTCACACTCCTGGGTTCAAATAATCCTCCTGCCTTGGCCTCCCAAAGTGCTGGGATTGGAGACGTGAGCCACCATGCCCAACTAATCATAGCGTTGAATTCTCATACCCCTTGCCCACCTTCTGTTTTAGTTCATGCGTCTGACAGCTGAGGCACAGAAAGATTAAGGAACTTGCTGAAAGTTCCACAGCTGGGAATTTTTTTTTTCTTGAGTTGGAGTCTCACTGCCGCTCAGACTGGAGTGCAGTGGCCGCTCCCAGCCACCACAGCCTCGACCTGCATGGCTCTGGCGATCCGCCCATCTCAGCCTTCCAAGTAGCCCGAACTACAGGCGCACGCTACCACGCCCGGCTAACTTTTTGATTTATGGTAGAAACGAGGTCTCACCAAGTTGCCCAGGCGGGTCTCGAACCCGTGGGCTCAGGCCATCCATTCACCTCGGCCTCCCAAAGTGCTGGGATGACAGGCTGAGCCACTGAGCCCGGCCTGCAGCTGGGATTTTAACCTGGGCTGTTTTGCTTCAGAGGCCTTAACTATGATGCACCAGCCTAGGTGGGCAGAGGGACCAGGTCAAGTAGAGTTGCTCTTTGTTTTTGTTTTTGTTTTTTTTTGAGTTGGAGTCTCACTGCAGCCTCGACCTGCTGGGCTCCGGCGATCCTTCCGCCTCAGCCTTCCGAGTAGCCGGAATTACAGGCACGCGCTACCACACCCGGCTGATTTTTTTGATTTATGGTAGAGATGAGGTCTCGCCAAGTTGCCCAGGAGGGTCTCGAACCCGCAGGCTCAGGCAGTCCACTCACCTCAGCTTCCCAAAGCGCGGGATTACAGGCTGAGCCACTGAGCCCGGCTTAGAGCTGCCCTTTGTGAGGTTCTGCCTACTAAAGAAATGAGATGGGTATGGTAGGGGAGGCTGTCTGCGAAAGTGTTCCTGAGGAACGCGAATATAAACTAAAGTTGCTGGTTACCTGATCTCCTCTGAGTCTTCCTTTGGTTTCCCACTCCCAGCCCTCTCTAAAAAGATCAGAGAGGATCAGTAAACAAGCGTGGGCCGCCTGTGCTATGCCTGTGTCGCCTAGGCTGGTCTCGAACTCCTGGCCTCAAGCAATTCCCCTTCCTTGGCCTCCTAAAGCGCGGAGATGATAGGTGAGACACCGCGCCCGGTCTGTGTGCGTTGTGTTTACTGACGATGCCTGCTCTGGTGGGGTGGAGACACGTGTCAGTATTGTGTGGTGGGGAGCACCGTTACCAAGGCCTATGAGAGTCCAGTGGGAACGGGGCAAGGTCAGGAAGCAGAAGTAGCTTCCTTGCCGGTCCAGGGAAGCTGGGAAGGCTTTGTAGCCATGACCTGAGTTGGATCCTGATGGAGCTGGAGGGACATGGAGACGACACATGCAAGAGAGAGAGGGCGACATATGACCTGGCAGGCTTGGAGAGCTGCAAGGAGTTCAGTCTGCCTGAGGCTGTGCTTCTGGCTTTCTCACAAAAATGGGTCGATTTGGAGAAGGGATTGGGTTACACATTTTAGGTATCCCTTAGAATGTAACTCTTTGTGACATGTCTGGCCGAATTCTTCTCCTCTTGAAGTACTGTTGTTGAATAGAAAGGATAATTGTAGCCAGCCAGGGTGGCATAGGGCTGTAGTCCCAGCTACTCAGGAGGCTGGGTGGGAGGATTGCTTGAGACCAGCCTGAACAATACAGTGAGAACCCTCCATCTCAAAAAAAAAAAAAAAAAAAAAGAATAATTGGCTGGGTGCAGTGGCTCACACCTCTAATCCCAGGACATGGAGGCAAGAGGATTGCCTGAAGGGGAAAACAAGAGAATAGTTATTTAACAAATATTGAACAAGTTTAATACTGTTCCTCAGTATTCATGAGGGATTAATTCCTGGAAATCCCCATACCAAAATCCACAGCAGATGCTTAAGTTCCTGATATAAAATGACATAATATTTACATATAACCTACACACACCCACCCATATACTTCTTTTTTTGAGTCAGAGTCTCACTCTGTCACCCAGGTTAGAGTGCAGTGGCACACTCATGGCCACCCCAGTGTCAACTTGCTGGGCTCAGACAATCCTTCTGCCTCAGCCTTCCAAGTAGCCGGAACTACAGGCGTGCACAACCACGCCCGGCTAGTTTTTTGATATATTGTAGAGACAAGGTCTCACCAATTTGTCCGGGCTGGTCTTGCCTCGGCCTCCCAAAGTGCTGGGATTACAGGCTTGAGCTATTGTGCCCAGCCCATATACTTTATTTTTATCTTTTTTTTTTTTTTTTGAGTTGTGGTCTCACGCTGTCAACCAGGCTGGAGTGCAGTGGCATGTTCGCAGTCACCCGAGCCTCAACCGGCTGACTCAGGCGATCCTTTCACCTCAGCCTCCCAAGTAGCTGGAACCATGCCTGGCTAATTTTTTGATTTATTGTAGAGATGAGGTTTCCCTGTGTTGCCTGGACTGGTCTCAAACCCCTGGGCTCAGGCAATCCTCTTGTCTTGGCCTCCCAAAGTTCTGGAATTACAGGCATAAGCCACCGTGCTTGGTAGCACTCATATACTTAAATCACCTCTAGATTGCTTATAATACCTAATACGATGTAAATGCTATGTAAATAGTCATTATATTGTATTGGTTAGGGAATATTAACAAGAAAAACAGTATGGACATGTTCATTACAGACGCAACTACCCAGGTCTAACTACATTTTCCACCCAAGTCTGGTTGAATCTGCAGACGTGGAGACAGACACAGAGCGCCATCTGTGTATGCAAGGTACTGGGTGCTGTTGATCAGTGACTGTGCCTTTTTGAGTACTATGGGCCACGGGGAAGGGTCTGGGACTGAGGGACTGTGTCCTGGAAAGGAAACCTTGAAGAGCCACTCTCCCTCTACCACTCTTCTGAGCAAAAAGAGAATTGGCATTGCAATTTAAAAAATCTGTTTGTTCCCTGCGCTGATCTGTCCCTCAGGAGCAAAACATCGTGTAATGTGTGTGACCCCTTTCCTTGTTAGCCCTTTGTAGCTTACCTAACCATTTCCTCTCCATTATATCAGTTAATAGTCGTGATTCCCCGATGATGTGGGTGGTCTTGGTGGGTTTCCACTTTACAGATGAGGAAACTGAGCTTTAGCAAATTATCTAAGGTTATGAGCTTTATAACAGTAGAAATTTTGGGAGTCGGTCTCAGGTTTGTTCCCTTGCACATGCCACTTTGTCTTCCAGGTCCTGCTGGGCCTCAGCACAGCCTCTGATGCACACCAGAGGCCCCTGGCAGCACCTTGGGGTGAGAAGTATGGCTCGCTGCACATCCTGGGGCAGGTGGTGAGGATGTCAAAATCGGGGCACAGAGGCTGCCATGTTAGAACCCAAAAGGCCAACTCTAGGTATGTGAGTGGCTTAGGGTTAGGGTTAGGGTAAAGGGGAGCTGAACCGTAAGATTCTAAGTGGAAGAAATTTACCAGATGATTTATCAATTATGGTTCTAAGGTGTGAAGTTGTTCTCAGATAATACAGTCAGGATAAATGTGGGTACAGTCATGCCAAGCCCTTCCTGCTCAGGGAAATGATGGCATGGATAACGTAGACAAACAAGCCTTGCAATCAAGAGGTGGCATGGTGCAGGAAAGCTCACTGTGAGGGTTAGGATGTGAGTGTGTGTGTGTGTGTGTGCATGTGTGTGTGTGGTTGCGGGATGCTGGAACAGCTCATCGTTGGATGTTAGCATCAGATGCTGTGACCTCACAGCCCAGAGATTCAGCCAAAACACTAGCTGCTGCACGTCCTTTATAAGGGGGCTTGAGTTAGAGCTGGGGCGGCCTCCGGGTTCCTGACTTAGGCTCTGGGATCTGGGGTTACTGCCGCTTGCAAGAGTCCTTCATCCTCCTTCTCAGGAACTTAATGGGAGCTCTCTGTGGATGCCCCGCCCTCCTGTGGTCCCACAGACTCCTCCCTTTCCTCCATTGAGGTCTCATAGCCCTGTAGCTCTCAGCAGTGCTCACTCAGCCGGTCACGAGGGAAAACTTCGGCGCCAAAAGCCCTGGAAAATGGGGATCCTCTGTGCTTATGAGTGAACAATCAGAAAGAAAAGAACCTTCAAGTTAGGAGGGACCACGAGGGCTCAAGGAAAAGGCTTACTTAGTCCTCGCCTGATAACCTTTTCTCCTCCGCCTTCCTTACCACGTGGGTAATTGTGGTATTTTGTTGGGAGAATATTGAAACCCAGAGGAGACTGGGAAATGCTCCCAGGAGGGTTGGGCCTCTCTTTTATATCGCCGAGTACACCTCTTTTCTTCTACATGTGCCTTGGTCAAATTGCCTATTTTGAAGCTGGGCTGGAGGGAGCCATGCCTGGATCCCTGAGTAGACAGGCATCACAGAATCCCTGAGACTGAGAACCAGACAGCCTCGGTTAGTTATCCTGGGACTCTGACTGGTCACGTTCCTAAGACAGGGAAGCTGACCCTAGGCACTTCTGTATTCCAGGCAGTATAAAACAGGAGATTAGAGCTCAGACTGTCTGAGTTCAAATCTTGGGTTTATCGCTAACTAGTGGCACAGCCTTGGGCAGGTTATGTAAGCTTTCTGAAAGGACATAACATGGAGTTAATATACCCAATGAGCAGCCATTATAACATTGCCTAAATCTCATGTTTTTCTAGCAGTTCACTATCGCTAGCAAGAACAGGTTTCTCAGGGGTAGCTTTTTTTTTTTTTGAGTTGGAGTCTCACTCCATCACCCAAGCTAGAGTGCAGTGGCGCACTCACGGCTACCCCAGCATCGACCTACTGGGCTCTGGCGATCCTTCTGCCTTAGCCTTCCAGGTAGTCAGAACTACAGGCGCACGCTACCACACCTGGCTGGGTTTTTGTTTTCTTGTAGAGATGAGAGCTCATCAAGCTGTACGGGCTGGTCTCGAACCCGCAGGCTTGGGCAATCTACTTGCCTTGGCCTCCCAAAGTGCTGGGATGACAGGCTGAGTCACTGAGCCCAGCCAGAGGTAGCTATCGATAGTTGTTTTACAACCCCTCCCCCCAGCTTGTTTTGTACTAATTTGCTTTTCTGTTTCAAGTATTTGCCTCCACCCCTGAGACCCAAGTTAACCTAATCAGTCCTCAGTGACCTTCATGACACAGACAGACCCCACCACCATGGCAGCAGTCATGTGACTGGCCCGCCCATCTGCCTGCTGTCCATCCCTTGATGTCAGTGTGTGTGTTTACCTGCCCCTTCGTGATGACATGGAGCAGACCACCATCCAACTACCTTAACGACCTGCCCCCATCAAAGGGAAGGGTTAAAAGGACTCCACCATGAGCAACCGGCTGCCATTGCTTTACTAGACTCTGGTGTGGTCCTGTGCTCTTTGAGCTGTGGCTACTGTCATGTTTCCTAAGCTCTGGCCCCCTCTTCTACCTTGGAGAGGTAAATCCTCTCTCTTACTCTCTTTTATTATCTAAATAGATTATATTTTCTTTTGTTGTTGTTGTTGTTGTTGTTGTTTGAGTTGGAGTCTCACTCCATTGCCCAGGCTGGAGTGCAGTGGCACGCTCAAGGCCACCCTAGCGTCGGCCTGCTGGGCTCCGGCAATCCTTCTGCCTCAGCCGTCCAAGTAGCTGGCACCACAGGCATGCACTACCATGCCCGGCTATTATCTATTTATTGTAGAGATGAGGTCTTGCCAAGTTGCCAGGGCTGATCTCGAACCCATGGGCTCAGGCAATCCACTTGTCTTGGCCTCCCAAAGTGCTTGGATTACAGGCTGCGCCACTGAGCCTGGTCTATATTGTCTAACCTAACTTCTGTGCACTGAGCCTGGTCTATATTGTCTAACCTAACTTCTGTGCAATTCTTTGCATCTTTCTCGCAGCATGGGATCACACACCAGACACCCACCCCCCGGCAGGCCTGACCCAACATTCTGGAAGCCCCGCTGGGAGTGTGTCCTTACACCCTCCATGCCTCAGCTTCCTCCAGTGTGAGATGATGGCATGTCCCGATGCTGCCTGGCAGGGCGACGTGAGGACTGGCTCAGATGGGACACGTGCATGTGGGCAGGGTTGTATGAGGACTGACTGGAATCCTGTGTGTACGTGAGAGTTGGGTTGAATGGCAATTGACTGGGATCGGGCGTGTACACGTGGGCAGGGCCGTGTGAGGATTGACTTGGATGGTGTGTGTGCATGTGGAGAGGGTTGTTTGAGGGCCGATTTGGATCCGGTGTGTACACACGGACAGAACTGTGTGGACTAACTGGAATTGGGCGTGTAAACATGGGTGGGGTATGAGAATTGACTCGAATCCAGTGTGTACACGAGAGTTGGGTTGTGTGGCGACTGACTGGGATCGGGTGTGTGCACGCGGGCTGTGTGAAAACCGATTCGGGTGGGATGTGTGCACGCGGGCAGGGTCGTATGAGGACTGGCTCGAATCCGGTGTGTAGACACGAGTTGGGCTGTGTGATGACTGACTGAGATAGGGCTTGGGCACGCAGGCAGGGATGTGTGAGGACTGGCTCGGATGGGGCGGGCACACACGAAGCACTTGCTAGCTGCCCAGTGCTGTTACTTGCCAAGGGACAGTGCCCTTCCTCATCCAGGGCGTGTCTTTCTCTTCCTCAAGCCCTTGAGCCCACCCCGACCCTCTCCCCAGTTTACATTTCTGCGGCTCCAATATCCCCTCCTTCTTCCTGTCGGGGACACACAAGAAAAACAGCTTGTGCGCGGGCAATTTCTTTCTAATATTGCTTAGAGCATCACCTTAAACTGATCCCCCACAGCTCGCTTTATCTGAGAGCTAAGGGCCCTTTAAACCAGCCATTTCTTATTTATCCTGTTAAAAGAAATCAAGGTCCTTTGGTTTCATGTTCCTTTATTGTATTTTGCAGGCGCGGAGCACATATTGGATACTATGTAAATGTGAAATACTCTAACAATAGTAACTGAGACAGATGAGAAACTAGAGGAAGCAAAGTCACCATCTTGAGTTTAGCTTTTTATTGACGGGCTGAGTGATTTGGGAGCGACAGTGTGGCTCCGAGGCTAAAGAGCCCCCGGGGACAAGAGGGCAAGGGTTTGAGTCTCAGTCACAGCGGCAGATCTGGGCGGCTCCGGCGACCCGGGCAGGCAGCTTCCTTCCCCTGGACCTCAAGTTCTGTCCGTGAATACTGGGATTAATGCCACAAAACCATCTCCCAGGGATGTGAAGTTAAGCCCGGGCTGCCCTGTGTGGTTGCGCGGACTACGTACTGCACAAGGGTGCCAGCTGAGGGGCGAGTGGGGTCTGAAGTCTAGTCTACGCTCCGCACCCACATCCATCTGGAGGAAGGGGGCTCTTTTTTCCAACCTGCACAAAGGTACATCATGGGCTGGTAGAGGCCCCCTAGCAACCAGGGTGACAGTGGTGCGGCCCAGAGGTTAGCACACAGAATGGATACATTCATTCACATCACTGTAGAACACCTACTACGTGCCAGGCCCAGTTCTCGGGAATGAAGAGATGGAGGTGGAGATAGAGTTAACCAGCTCCTGCCTGGGGGTCCTCTTTCCTTCACCAGTCCATCCCCCCATCCTCAACCCATCAGCCGGTTCTACTGACTCAACACATCCAACTGGCCCACGTCTCTCCAACCCACTGCAGGCACTTGGTTTAACTGGATCGCTCCTTGGCTATGGCAACAGATGGCTCCCACTTCCACTCCAGTCCTCCAGACAAAAGCAAGAGTGATGTGTGACTCTGATAACATCACTCCCTTGCTTAAACTCTTTGGTGGCTACAATTTTTTTTTTTTGAGTTGCTCAGGCTAGAATGCAGTGGCATGATCACGGCCGCTGCAGACTCCATCATCTCCTGGGCTCAAGGGGTCCTTCCGCCTCAGCCTTCCAAGTAGCTGGGACTACAGGCATGTGCCACCACACCTAGCTAATGTTTTGTAGACGAGGCCTCCCTATGTAGGCTGGTCTCAAATTCCTAGGCTAAGCAATCCTCCCGTCTCAGCCTCCCAATGTGCTGGGATTACAGATGTGAGCCACCATGCCCAGCCTGGTGATTATAACTTAATCCAGGGTCTTTATCAGGGTCTCAAGGCTGTGTGTACTTGGACCTAATGATCTCATCATGTCATCTAGACCAGGGGTTCCCAACTGTTTTGGCATCAGGGGACTGGTTTCATGGAAGACAATTTTTCCATGGACCTTGGGGGAGGGGTGTGGGCAAGGGGCCTGGTTTTGGGATGATTTGAGTGCATCTTTTTTTTTTTTTCAGTTGGAATCTCACGCTGTCGCCCAGGCAGTGGAGTGCAACGGCCACCCCAGCATTGACCTGCTGGGCTCAGGCGATCCTTCCACCTAAGCCTTCCAAGTAGCCAGAACGACAGGCACAAGCTACCATGCCTAATTTTTTGATTTGTTATAGAGATGAGGTCTTGCCAAGTGGCCCAGGCTGTTTGCAAACCCGTGGGCTCAGGCAGTTCCCTAACCTCAGCCTCCCAGAGTGCTGAGATTACCGGCTTCAGCCACCACGCCCAGTCTGAGTGCATTACACTTGTTGTGCACTTTATTTCTACCAATATTACGTTCTAATCTATAATGCAGTAATTATACACCATAATGCAGAATCTGTAGGAGCCCTGAGTTTGTTTTCCTGCAACTAGATAGTCCCATCTGGGGGTGACAGGAGACAGTGACACTCAATGCGTGTCGCTTACATCCAGTCTACTCTGCAATCTCATGAAGCAGAAAACCCTGCTTCACAAAGGAAGGATGTTGGAAATGGAACCGACAGGAGGTAGAGCTCAGGCGGTAATGCAGGCGATGGGAGCAGCTGTGAACACAGATACAGGTCCACTCACTCACCTCCTGCTGTGCAGCCCAGTTCCTAACAGGCCACAGACTAGTTCCAGCCCATGGCCTGGGGCATGGGGATCCTTACCTAGACCACTCAACGCAAGGGCAAAACCGAGCATCCATCCCTCAAACAGCCTAGTTCTTCCTTGGTGTCATCTGATCCCTTTGGCTACAACACTCTTCAACACTCTTCATCACTTCTCAGGGGAGCCTGGATCTCCCCTTCATCATCTTTATCCTCCTTCAGTGCTTAGGGAAAGGTTGCCTCCTCAGGGAGGCCTTCCTAGACCACCTTGTTGAAGTAGTATAATGTTTACCGTTTGAAAGGACAGAGTACAATAGTCTCATGACAATCATTCTTTCTCAGAACCCTGGGCAAGTCACAAGACTTTAAAATTAACATCTTTTTGTTCCAAGAGTTTGCCCATCTTTGTCTATGTGTTCATGACTGACCCACCCATCCATCTGCTGTCAGAGATGGGAGAAACAGACCACCATCCCATCACCATGACGACAGTCCCTCTGCTTACCTGCCCCCCCCCAAAGGGAAGCTTTACAAGTTTTCAACCTCAAGCATTCGCTGCCAAACATTCCTTAAGCATCTGGCCTCCTCTCTAATCCTGGAGAGGTGGATTCACTCTTTTTCTCTGATCTACGTTCTACATAAACGTTCTTTTCTAATCTAATTTCTGTGCAATTCTTTGCATACCTGTGGCACTGGCTCAGCTCACTGACCTAACACTATATGTCCATCACCATTCATTGCCAGGATGTTATGGCACACAATAGCCCAGCTCAGTTTGAAAGTATAGGGTTTCATCTGCTAGATTGTAAGTTCCATGACAGTGGGGACCATGTGTATTTGCTTTCCACTGTATGCCCCTCAGCACCTTGCTAAGTCTGGGGTGCACAGTAATAAATACAAAGACATCTTTGCTAAATGAAGTTGACACAAGGAATTCACCTAGCAGGGGAGTGAGCATACAATACAATGTAGATGTATGGTATGACAAAGATAGTGATGTACTGGTAAACTGACTCTTCAAAAAAAAAAAAAAGGGGGAAAGAAAACACCCTGATTTGTTACTTGCAGACTTCCATGGTGTAAATACTCCTATCACAGCTGATTTCAAGCTACCAATGGCTTAAAAACTGACTAGCAAAATTCTGGAATGTCTAACAGTTGGTTTTTCAAAGCTGTATGAACTGGTTCTGGAATGTCGCTGGAAAAGAGGCCAACTCTGCTGTGAGGAGTGCCCAGAAAAGGGGCACGAGTTCAATGGGGCAGAAGGGGAGTTGTTTCCTGGATCTGCATTTAAAGGGTGGGTGTGCTGGCGCAGGCCCAGTATCTCTAAACATGTAGCCCAGCTTCTGGTCACCCACATCCAACCCTTCTGGCACCCCTGCTCAGCCCACTGCTGCTGGCCTGAGGGTTGCCACCTGGTTCAGCACAATCCTCAGAAAAATCTTTCCGTGCTGTTAGTGTTCTGCTGGGTTTGCTTTGGCTCCAACAGAGAACTAGACAGGGCAGAAGTTAGTCAAGGGAGAAGGCAGAGGGTCTGGCAAACAGAAGGACAGCGTATGCAAAGGTGAGGGGGCAAGGCAGTGCAGCAGTTTGGTAAATGCGGGTGTTCATGGGAGGAAGTGGAAAGAGATAAGGTCCTAAAAACAGGCTGAGAGGAACATAAACTTACTTCCAATCTGGGCTGGGGCAGGTGGCAAAGAGAAGGGGAAAGGGACTTGTTACCTCTCCATGATTCTTTTTTAGGGACGTGCTCTGACTTGCTCACCACAGAGCAACAGACCCCATGATTCTTATTACGGTGGTAATTGTGTTTTTTTGTTTGTTTTGGTATAATTTGATGAATATCTGTCTCTTCCAACAATGTAAACTTCACAAGGACAGGCCCTGTTCTGTTTACTATTATTTTCTCAGTACTCAGCATTGGTACATAGCAAGCAACAAAATATAATCTTGTCGAATGATTGCATCATCTGGGGACCTTTTAAAAAAATGCCCATGTCTACCTACCCTATTGCTATGGGCCAAGGATTGGGAATGGGGGTTTCTCACATTTCTTATGTTTGATCCAAAGTTGTTTATTCAAATATACCAGGGAAGCTTCTTTGATTGTTGTAACTCTCCATAGCCCCTCACCCACCCCCAGGCTAAATTAACAATAAACTCAGATCTTCT
>CAUYQG010285024.1:0-18608 GCA_963574415.1 Tarsius wallacei | reverse complement strand
CTTCCGCCTCAGCCTTCCGAGTAGCCGGAACTACAGGCGCGCGCTACCACGCCCGGCTAGTTTTTTTTGATTTATTGTAGAGATGAGGTTTCGCCTGCCCAGGCGGGTCTCGAACCCGCAGGCTCAGGCAATTCACTCACCTCAGCCTCCCAAGGCGCGGGATTACAGGCTGAGCCACCGATCCCGGCTTGATTTTTGTCTTTGTTCTGCAACCATTCTCCTTTGTTCTTCAACCAATCTCCTCCCATGACCTCTTCATCTTCTTATTCATCTTTTTCCCCTTGTTTCTTCTAGTCTATTTAGAAAGAGCATACAAATTGAAAATGGATTTTAGTCAGGCACTTATTCAGGTTATCAGTATGATTAATTGACTCAGTCCTAACCTTAAAAAGGAGGTAGGTAAGATGTTCTTGTCCATATGTCTTGCCCTGATCTCTTTTTATAAACCACTCTCTCCAAAGCCTCCACAGTAGCTTTTAGCATAAACAAAGGATAGAAAGAAGGGTAGCAGTAATCACTAATACCAGCTTTCTAGGTGCAAATTGCCACAAACTGGCAACTCATAGCAAATGGTCATCTCTGGGTTTGGTATCAGATAAAGAAGGCAGAGAAGACCCTAGATATTTGAACAGATTATAAGGAAAGAATGATATTGGGTGTATTACCTTCAGGTTTTGGTGTTGCTTTAGGGATGAAGAATTCATAAGAACTTAGGGAGAAAGTACAGAGATCAATCTGAAAGTCACAGGGAATAAGGAAGGAGTTAAGAAACAACACTTCTAAGTCTGCTAGGATGGAATAATTACTTTTTCATTTATCTGTGCTCACCCTGTTAATAAATTACTTAACTTCTCTCTGTGACTTAGTTTCCCCATTGAGAAAATAGAATGTATTATTACATCTTTAGAGGTAGGTGATGAAAGGTAATTATATTTCAGTGTTATCATTTTGCCTAATATAGAGTAAGCTTTTAATAATATCGTCAATGATTATATTAATTCTATATTTTATCATTATTATGTAATTAAGGAGGACATGCAAAAACTTACTATTTTTGTCATCAAGCATAGCAACCCAACTTCATCCCCAAATTCTCCCAAATTGTGAATTTTTTCAGGAATTAACACTTTGAGATTGAGAGACTTAATTTTTCACAGTGGCATGCATTCATTAAGCGAGTCTTCTTTCCTCTGTGGTTCCTAAGTATCCTGGCCAGGTAGCCAACTTTAAGAGCTCCATTTTCACCCCAAACCAAGTTCATTGACAGAACTATTTTCTCAGTAAGCAGTAGAGGTTATTAGTTAAGGACATAAACTGTGAAGTCAAATTGCCCCAGCCAAAATATTAGGTCCAACATATGCTATATATGTGACTTGAATAAGTTATATAATCTCTTTATACCTCAGTAGCTAATATTTGAAGTTTGCCATGAGAGTTAAATGAAATAACATTGATAAAGTGCGTAAAACAGAACCTGGTATATGCTAAGGACTCAAAAATATATATTTTTTCTTTCCATTCTAATCTCTCCTTTCCTTCTTTCTATCTTTCTCTCTGTCCTTTACCAGATGAAAACTGGTGCCTGCAACCGCTCACATTCCATATCATCTCAATCTTATGTCTAAACATTCTATCCGTCACTCATTTTCTCTTTTTATTGCAACCACTTGGGCTTAGGGAGAACAAGAACTGAAACAGTCATACAGAGACTTTAATATGTATTGGTTCACATCTGCTGTGTAATATACAATGGCAACATTTAGTGACATAAAGCAGTAAACACTTATTTTGCCTGGTTCTGTGAAGCATCTGTGCAGTTCTCTTGGTTTCAATTGGTTTTATTACTTTTTCTGGTCAACTGATGGCTTTTCTGGGGGCTGGAGGATCTAGTTAGGCCTCAAATGTGTATATTTATAAATGCAAGCCATTTAGTACAGGGTGTCTCAGTTGGCACAGCTTGTCTCTGCTCCATGGTCTCTCATCCTCCAGTGGATCAGCTCAGCTTCTTTAGTGGTGCTCTCAAGGTTACAGGAAGCAGCAACAAAAAAACAAGCCCTAGTGAGCAAGAACTTTCCAAGCCTTTCTCTGCATCAAGTTTACTAATATTTCATTGGTCAAAACAAGTCACATAATCAAGAACAGATTCAAGGAGTAGAGAAATGTCACCTTTTGATGGGAGGAGTTGAAAATAGTATGATTTTTTTCTTATTAATAATTTACTTTATACTGGGATACTGAATCACAGTATGTAGGATCAATGAAGGTTATTGATCTGCAGCTTACACATAGGTATTTTCCTGCCTTTCTTCCAGAATCTTCTTCTTAGTATAGTACATGCACATTCAGAATTCTTGGCTCCAACACGTTAATTATTTGGCAGAAAGGATTTTACATAATATTTCTAGCAACCAACTGGTTAATTATGGATCCTTTAGAATTTCAGCTTAAATAGCAATTTGTCTTAACTCAAATCTATTACTGCATTTATAATGCTTAGAGCAATTTCTGCTACATAAGTGCTAATGCAAGTGTTAGAGATTATTATTTATTATTTCCTGATACCCCTGACTGGATCAGGTTTCTTTATTATAAGTTCTCACTTTGTTGTACATCTTTTTTTCTTTTAAATGACTAGGTTTTTATTTATTTGCTTGAGGTTTCGAAAATACTCTTCTAAGGGAAGAAAACAGTGAAGGTCCCTGTTCTCATTAAACATTTTATTATTGTTTTATCCTGGGGGCCTAGAACAGTGTTTGGGCTCCCAGTAAACATTTTCTAAATGACTGATTGAATTAATAAAGGATATAGTAAATTAGTACCATGAGAAAATACCCTGATGAATTCTGACTCCAAACTGACACTATTAATTGATTGACAGAAAGGATCTTTGCTTTAATGTACCCTATTCAGCTCTTTGTTAAAGATCTCAGGCAGACAGACACACATCATTATGGCTTTTTGGATTTTTAAAAGTCAATTTTTTTTTGAGTGACTGAAGCTGAGACATAAAGAGCAGTACGAACTGTGCTCTGCTTGTATGAAAATTGTGGGGTACTAACTGTGCTCACAGAGAAGGATTCCCGCAGAATATTAACCAATCTTGGGAGTTAGAGACCATGAGAAAGGTGCTGGCAGAAAGGAGCCTCAGGTCCCCAGTCTCTTTCCCCAAGGATCCAGGCTTCTGATCTAGGAACCTTGATTTTTCTACCCTTCTGAGAGCCTGGAGGCAAGCCCTGAATAATGCCAGCCCACACTTCATTACCCAACAAGCCCGTTTATCATTTAATCTGATCTGTATTGAACAAGTGCAAGCAGGTTACAAAGTAGCAAAGCCAAAATAATGAAAATGCAGCACGTTTTCCGATTACAGGAATTTCTAATCCAAAGCTTAGAGACTGAGACTAAAAATAGGTACCAATTTCATCTTTATACACCCCCACCCACCTGGCATTTCAGTGCTGGGTCAGGTAGCCCTTTAGCCAGATGGTGGACATGATAACTCAGCAGCTTTCATCTCATATTGGATGGCTGGGTGTCAGTTACTTTACTTTCTTACTTATGGTGCTGGCATTTTTTGGACTCTGGAGTCTTTTCAGGACAAGGACTTTCCTCACATGTCACCCAGGGTCAAAGGTTATGCTGTTTGTCACAGGATATATTATACCTGTTTCTTTTATGACAGTCAATTCTATCCACCAAGAAATTGAAATCAGTTTAAAAAAAAAGAAACTTGTATCCTTTGAGCAGCAACTTTGGGTCAGGCACTGTGTTAATCTCTTGACAAGCACTGTTTTACTTCAGTCTCACATCTTTTGAGGAATGATAAGGAAGCATACTCTAAGATGGGGAACCACCTCCACAGGCTCACATAGCCAAATTTCACAGAGCAAGTCTTGCCAAATCATAAAACTTCTACCTTCTCACATCTGAATTATTCCTCTAAAGTTTCATATACAAATAAGTACCCAGAGAAGATAGAATTCTGTTCATTTCAGTAACTGTGTGCACCAACTATATGTTAAGAGGTGAGTGCTTGGAAAGCAAGAAGACATGAGTCTTTCCTCATTAATCCATTATAGTGAAGCAAAGAAGTAGAGACATGTATTTGAAATGCTAGCAAATTATTTACTAAAAAAAGCATGTAAAGTAGAGTAGGTTAAATGTTCTCTGTTGAATAGGAATGGCTGTGTTCTCTAAGAAAATTCTTTGTGGGAGGTTTATTTTCAACAAGACTATCAAGTAACAGTAAGCTTTTTGTCAGAGTTGCATTTCAAAATTAGGAAATGCTTTGATCATGAGTTGAGGAGCTTAGAATATCTTCTGAAGATGAGGGAAATCAGGAGTGAGAAGTATGTATGTTGGAAAGTTAATTGAAACTTATAAAGTAAGCTTTTAGATGCCAGATCAAGGAAATGATCTTCTTATCTGTGTCAAAGAAACCCATCAGATACATTGAAATGAGAACTATATGGCCTAGAATATTACCATTCAAATTTAGGAACAGGTTAGGTTTTATGTAGAGTAGAAAGACCAAGGCATAGAGAATGAGAAGGGGAAGAATATGATCCAGTGTTTCTTAAACTATGTGATACTTCATAATCACCTGGAACATTTGTTAAAACATACATTGCTAGGCCAAGAATTTGTATTTCTGTCTCTCTCTCTTTTTTTTTTTTTTTGAGTCAGAGTCTCACTCTGTTGTCCAGACTGGAGTGCAGAGACATGCTGATGGTCACTGCAGCCAGCTGGGCTCAGGCAGTCCTTCTGCCTCAGACTTCCAAGTAGCTGGAACCACAGGCATGCATCACCATGCCTGGCTTGTTTTTTTGTTTGTTTGTTTGTTTTTTTATTGTAGAGACAAGGGCTCGCCAAGTTGCTGAGGCTGGACTTGAACTCCTGGACTCAGACAGTCTTCTCACCTCGGCCTTCCAAAGTGCTGGGATTACAGGCTTAAGTCACTGTCCAGGGTCCACACCTTGAGAACAATTACTATAATCCCTGAGGTCTTTATTCAGAATAAAACTAAACCTGCATTAGAAATGGAGTTTGAATGGGCAAAGATTGGCATCTTGTTAAAACTAATGAGGAAAGAGGAGAAGAACATTCTGCTAGAGAGTGTAAGCCTTGGCTATTAGCACAAAAATAATTATACAATTAAAGTCTTGCTGCTTACTGTGCTAAGTAGAATTCTAGCCCTTTCTATGCCCTTTATTATGTTTAATTCTCATAATAACTCTGTGAATTAATACCATCGGTTCTTTAACAAAACAAAGACACTAAAGCTCAAGCTCACAGATTTAGATGTCTGAGGTTTAGATTACATCCTAGTCTTTTCTGACTGAAAAACCCAATTTTCTGGTTGAAAAACCCAGTTTCGGAACATTTAGCATCTCTTCTCTTGTAGTGATAGCCCAGTTGCTGTTGAGGCATACCAACAGCCATGTTAACAAGTCGTATTGCAGAAAAATATGACCTATCACCTCCAAAGTGTAAATATCCACAACCTTCCTTCAACCAGTTCTTTGTAAAAGGGTTTTGAACACAATGGGATATTATTGGTAGGTTTTCGTTCCCACTGAAATAACTGGATGGGCTGGGTATATGGGGGAAATCCTGAGGGGAGGTATGAATTTAGCATTTGCATCTGTTAACTCTGTTCCAGAGGTTTTTATGAACCTCTGATTCCTTACTTTTTAAAACAAAGCTTAAATTAGGAGCTAATATTTAAATTTGAGTTCTCCTGCTACCCACTGAGATAAACCTGGAATGATAATGAAGTCTGCTCCACACCCCCATTGCCACAGTTTAACAATGTTTACTTAACATGAGACTGGAAAAGGAGATGCTGAATAAAACTGTGGATGATAATTGTGGAGGAAAAAGCTTGACATTGCAATTGAATGAATGTGAATTCCAGTCTAGTTTCCATTAACAATTACCTATTTGAATAGAAACAATTTCCTTGACCTCTGTAGCCTATTTCTTTGTCAGCTAAAAAGACTATAATAGTTAATGAAAAGCTATATCACTTGATTGATATAGAAAATTTGTGTGCATGTGTGTGTACATATACATCACTTGACATTTAAAAAGTCTTCATTTGGCAGACACTGTTTTTAACAATGAAACTACAAATCCTCATCATTCAGGTGGACTTTTCTGAATTTGATGTTTAAGGGATATTGACTTTTCAAACCTTTCTGTTCCAGCTTTATTTTTGTTTAGCAAAACAAATAAACAGCTCTAATGCACTGTAATGAAAAATAGGTTGGGAAAAATTGTTCTTCTTTTTGCTGATTTTTAAATACAACTTGCCATTAGATTGTGCATGAAGCACAGTATCCAAATTTCTTTCCTGGTTCATAGTTGAGTATCTCTGGATATAAAAATACCCATACTGAGCCAGCATTTGATTTCCTGCTGAACTGTTTTTCACATTTCCAATATAATTATGCTGCAGTTACAAAGAAACAAAGACTGAGCTCCACAGAATACCATAGAAACCCACATTTGTTTATTTTAAAAAAGATATAAAAAGCAGCTAAGACAAAAACTAATGTGTCAAGTAACTTCTCAGGGTAACTGATACCTAAAATAGATCTGAAAATATCTGGGTATCTATTGGTTGGTTAGTCATGGGCTTTAAAAGGCAGTTATATATTCTCCAAGTGGCCCTCAGCATATTAATAGGGGACCTATTTTAAAAAGTGATGAATCTGATATTTTTATTTGAGCTTTGTTCTCGAATGGCTGCTTTTGTTCCTCATGTTGTCCATCTTAAAACGTTTTAAAATCTAATAAACCAATCACTAAACGTATAACATGATTGCATAATGAATACATATAATATTTGTGAGTTGAACACACTTTTGTCCAACTACAACTACACACCTTGAACACAGGTTATTGAAGACCTAGTTCCTGGCTTGGAGGTGAAGCTTCTGTAGTGTAGAGGACAATTTTTAGGTTATAGTTAAATTGTCTAATTGAAAGAGACATAAAGCATCCAAACTACATATAAGAGGAAGAAATAAATTTTGTATGATACTTTCTCTGGTGCCCTTCAAAGTCAAGCCAGATGCTACCCTGTGACAAGGAAAGAATAAAAGAAAGATTGTTATAGACGAAGGGAGTAGCAAGAGGCCATTCAGGGGGTTTGGGGAATTTTGTTGATCTTGGCTGTTACTTCAGCCATGGTTATGGCAGAATCCATTATATGTCCATCTTATTTCCATGCAGACATGTTTTGATTGTGCTTTAGAAATGAGTAGTAGACTAACAGGGAAGGCTCAGTATAAATGGATGCCCAAGGTATAGTTTTGGTTTCAGAAGGGCCAGAAAGCTCAATGTTCTTTGGACATCATAAAGATCATGATTTAAGGAAGTGGCATGAATGAAAAAAGAACAGTAGATACTCCGATTTGCTCTTTCATGATCTCTATTGGCTCAATGTTTAGATCTGCAAAATTGAATAATATCTGTGTGTGGAAATAAAGGACACAAAGTCAATGAGCATTTGAGGGTCTACTTAACCCCAGCTAGAATCCTGGTCCCTGTGTACAAACACTTCTTGTTTCATTCAGTTCTCTAGCAACATTGAGCTGGATGCAAACTGAGCACTTTTTTTTAGAACTATGCTAAGTGAGACACAGAGAAGTCATGGAACATGGGAAAGGTCACAGATCTAATAAAGTCAGGTTTGAATCCACAAGATTGATGTCAAAACTTGAACTCTTTCTACTCTTTGATGCCAGTAATGTGATAGATGAGCAAATTCTGAAAAATATTAATCTTTGTACCAATTTTCAAGTACACTATTAGTTTCCAGGCTCATTAGGTATTCTACATGTAGGTGAAAAATAATCCAGGAATTATGCTGGTTACATCTACTTGGGAGAGAATCATACAATAATTAACAGTTATAAAGATGGCATGTTTATTTATTGCAGTGTGGTTTTGCCATGAAGTTTAACTCACTGCTACCTTCACGTAAATACTTTGTACTTTCTTTTTTAATGTACACATGCTATAATTATTTTATCTGTAATAGGAACATATAATTAAAAAAACAAGAAGCTAGGTATGGCCAGTCTATTCAGGAAATACAAGTTTAATTATTGGGCTTATTGTAATTGTAACTCTGAACATCACAATTCTATTCAGTATGTGGGTGAAATGAGAGAATAATTAAATTTTCCTACATCTTTATTTGATGAATTTTAATGGCTACAGCATTGCATGATAGTGAAGAGCATAGGTTTAGTGGCAGAAAGATATGGAGTTGTAAGTTGACTACAATATCTGTAAGTCAGTGATATTAGGCAAAGTACTCATCCTTTATAAGCCTCAGTTTCATCATATGTAAGGTGTAGATAGTAATTAAAAAAAATTTATAGTGGGATGCTTCTAACATAGTGATTAGTCTTAAAAGATAATAGAGTGGTTGAAACATCAGGGAGAATATTGGACCAATACATCTTTTATCTGTGAAAGACAAATATTTAAAGTGTGGTCTAGAAATTTTTAGAGTCTTTGAAACATTTCTAAGGATGCTACAAGATCAAAATATTTTATCATAATAAAAACATTATTTGCCTTTTTCCCTCTCCTGTTCTCACAAGCCAAAGCAGAGTTTTTCAGAAGCTCTGTGGTATGTGTGATATTAATGGTTAATGGAATGTATACCTATGTATTCTTGTGAAAAAAAGTTTTAACTTCTAATATGGTAAATACTGATGAGAATAACCCAATAATAAAAGCTATAATGAATAAAAGTTTTTTTGGCTTCTTAAATTGTTTTTTAGTTGGTAAAGAGGACCTGAGACCAAATTATTTGAAAATTGCTGCCTTAGGAATATAGGTATTTTTTGTTAGTTTGAGGTAATTAATTTGAAATACAGTAACAGTGAGGTTGTTACTGTATCTTGGATATCACATTGATAAAAACAATTTATCATCTGCTAAGTGTGTGTAGGATACTGGAAGAAGGAATGCATATAATGTATTTAGTAGGATTCTTGGTATACAGTATATAGCAAGAACTCAGTAAATGCTGATTATTTTTCAGAGCAGAGTGAAAATGAAGGTAGCCCCAAACAAAACAGTAGACTGACATTATAATTTACATTTTAAGCCAAATAAGTTTGCTTTCTCAACAGACAAGATTGTTCCCAGGTCAAATAAAGACTTGCCTACTGCTAAATCCTTTGCATTATTGTATTACTTTTTCAGAATAATTAAGAGTATTTCACAGATAGAGATCGGGGGAACCCATTCAGGCATTGCCAGTGAGAAAGATGATCTGGTCTAAACATCAAGCCAGAAGTGTTCATCTAGGGACAAGTCCTTCCTCTGGAACTAGACAGATTATCAGCATGTAAGGTTGCCAGGATTTAAATTACACATCTAACCCCCATGTATTTAACTTCATGTTTTTTTCAGCTACTTTTTGATTATTTCACTCCATATTAGAAATGGCTGCAATAAAATATGCTGACAATGATAATAACAACCATAACAATAATAATAGCTATCATTCCATCATATAGTGAGCCTACTTTTCCTGGTGTTTAACACAAAGTTTTGAAAAGAGTTACCCTTGTACTTTACAAAACTGCCTTATGTTGTCAAGAATCATATTGTCAACATTGTATGAAAAAGAAAATTGGACAGCTATTGTATTTCTCTAAAGCTCTAAAGACTTTACAGTGAATGCTTAATGGAGCCAGGCTTCTGACCAGACTCTCTGCCTCACCAATATGCCATACTCCAAAGCCTTTGGAAGGCATTTTGTTTTTCATTGTAAATTAACAAATTAGCTTTATTGTTAAGTCGCTATCCTCTGAGAACTTGGCTAATGCATGTCTTCTCTGAGGTAACATTCACCTTAGGAATGTTCTGCCAGACTAAAGTTTCTGTTCCTGCAAAATTGAAGACGAAACCCTGAATCTTAGAGAACCTAGCAAGATGAATGACACGCTGAGATATTTCAGCATGAAATGAAGACCCTTGCCAGATAAGAATAACTTTGGCCTCCAAACTTCCTTTCTACTAGTAACAGGAATTTCTTACATTTCAATTATGATATTCTATACTTTATAAACTGATTGTTTATTCTTTACTACAGTGAAGCCTCTAAACAGCTATAAAATAAAAGGGTCAGGGTTGATATTATTATCCAGCATTTTAGGTGATATAGCCAAAGGCAGACAGCATAAGTTGTTTCCTCAAAGTCATTCAACTAGAAAGTGCACAGTCATTCTACAACCCTGAGACTTTTCATGAATTCTTAATTAGAATATGCTTAACTAATATTCGTTTTGCAAGAACAGGTATATTCATCAGGTCAATTTAGAAATATAAATTGTGAAAATGGTAATAATAATAATAGTATCTGTTGATAACAGTGCAAACCACCATCAATTTTGTAGACTGTTGATTTTATCTAGAAAAGGTATGAACAGTGTCACACACACTCACAAATCATGCAGAAATCATGTTGGTAAACACATAGGGGAGGGTAAACATAAGAGAAGTAGAATTTAGAATGTGTGTGTTTCCACATTCTTTGAGAGAGTAAGATGCCTGCTGACTTGCTCCATAGAGTACCCATTCCCTCCTCTTGCTGCAGATTGTCTTCTCCAAAGCACGTAAATGGATTCCAGGGGTGGAGGACACTTGCTGCTCAAAGATTGTTCCTGCATTTAAAAATATCAGGATAATCTTGACCTGGAGATCCTCTTCAAACATAAGTAACTTGCACAGGACAAGTAACTATTAACTTTTTTAGCACAATTTTCTTACATATAATATTGGGATAAGTAGATATTGAAATAAATAGGTTATATCATTTCCATTTTATAAAAGTGGGATGTATAAAGGTTATGTGATTTTCACTAGGTCCCTAAGTTAGCACCTTGTGGAATTAAAATGTCCACCAGGTCTGACTTTCTATATCAACAGACTGTATTCAATTCAATATCACATGGACACCTGCCAGTTTTCTAGATTTATTCTATCACTTTTTTTTTTTTTTTTTTGAGTCGGAGTCTCACTCTGTCGCCCAGAATGGAGTGCAGTGACCGCTTCCAGCCACCGCAACCTCGACTCACTGGGCTCTGGCGATCCTTCTGCCTCAGCCTTCCGAGTAGCCAGAATTACAGGCACGCGCTATCACGCCCGGCTAATTTTTTTGATTTATTATAGAAATGAGGTCTCGCCAAGTTGCCCAGGTGGGTCACGAACCCACGGGCTCAGGCAATCCACTCACCTCAGCCTCCCAAAGGCGCGGGATTGCAGGCTGAGCCACCAAGCCCGGCTATTCTATTACTTTTTAAATAGTCTTTCCTGTCTGCCTAATTCTGTTCTCTTCTTCCACAGAATCAGTCTTGTTTTCTCCAAGAAATGCAACTAATTATAACTATTTCTACAGGTCTATTGTTGTACTGAGTGGAGGCATATAACATTTCTATTTTGTTTCATATTTTAAAATAATAAAGTTACTTTTTTCTTATTGTAGCTAAAGGCTAGAAGGGAGAAAACACTAGAACTTTCTTTCATTAATCTGAGAGAAGTTTTTGGGTACAATTATGTAATATATCTACAACTATGTGATGCCAAAACATCTGGAAGCAAAAATGAAAAATTATACTAACTGACCTTTTAACCCAGACCCAGGCAACCAACAGATGTGGGGAAAGGTTGAATGGGTATCTCACTAATTTTAATGAACTCCAGGAGGAACAAACTCTAAATGTCTATTTATTAAATCTTTGAAATCATGGCTCTAATGACAATAATTTCATCTGGAGATTAGGTGGCAAACTGAAGTATCAGCCTGAAATATTTTAAGATTATCTCTTTCTTGATTTCTTGATCCTTTGATGAGTTCATTCTTTTTTTCCAGAAAAAATGTTTATTTTCTCAGATCTGTTTGAGATATAGACATTTGATTTATGTACTTAATTTAACAATAGATACAGCTTTAAAATTATATTATTGCTGCATGCTCATGCCTGCCTTTTTCACAAAGTTTGGAAGGGTCATAGTTCTACTGTACATTTTATTTGAAGAATTCAGTAGAATAATGGTGACGATATCTTAATTTATCCAGTTTACAGTTCCTTACACATATTTTATTAATCTTTTCAGCACTTCTCTGAGGTATGTAAAGGGCAGGGATTATTACGCCCATTTTTCAAGTGTGAAAAATAAGATAAAATGAGATAGAAAATCGTTTCTTTAAGACAGCAGTAAAAAGCTTGACCAAACCATTCCATGTTTGCAGTTGCAATGTTGTTTTGAACACTTTACAAATATTAGCTCATTAATTGTCAGACATTACATAGAAATTATATTCTAAGCTTTTGCCATGATGAGGTATTTGTATATCTATAGATCTGCATCTGCATTTATATCCTAAGAGGAAGGGGGCAAATTGTTTTTATACATTAAAATGAGCACTAGAGAGCTGAGAGCTAATTTAAGTTTATTTATTTGTCTACAAAATGTCACCCTTTGCAGGACCCTAAACATGTCAATTTTCTCTACTTTTCTTTCAATAACTCATGACACAAGAGACTAAGATGACAGAGATTCTCTAGTATACTTCAGCATTGAAGCAAACCAAAACGTAAGGTGACATTAATCTGACACTTCTGCAGACATGTATAATGGTTATTATGCTGCATCAGTAATTGAATGTGAATAGTCAGCAGTTGACATAGATGGTAGTAATTAGTCTTACTCTTTCAAACATTACTGAGAACATTTGAAGCCATCTGTGGAAGCGAAGACAAGTTTAGAAGTCAGGAAGAACTCCTTGATTTGAATTTAAAATCTATCCCTTTCCAACTAACTCCTTCTGACTTCCTCTCACCCCATTTCTCTGTCCCTTCTCACTTCTTTCATTAAAAAAGAGAGCTTTGGATAAATAAACTTCTATTGGAATTCTATGTGAGTCATCTATTTGCTTCATGACTATGAGGAAGTCGCTTCACGTTTTTGAGTTCAGTTTCTGGCTCTGTGAAATAAGAATGATCATATTGATATAATTAGAATGTTATGTAGACCAAAGTAAAGAAGCCACATTTAGTACCTACCACTATGCCTCACACATTGCAATTGTCTATTAATTATGGTACATATAGTAATTTATTTGATTATTATATATTGTTCACTCTAAATTATTTACCTTTGAAACCCAGGGACTACTAGAGAAACTAAAACTTCATGTGCAATAACATCAGTTGTTATTGTTAGCTATTATTAATAAAGGTGTACCTTGCTCCCTTAGCTGTTTGTTTTCATGTTAAGGATATAACCTTATTTATCAATTATCTTATGAGGAGGTGTGAAATACACAGAATCCTAATTTATCCTCTAAAAGCTTTGAAAAATTTTCCAGTCTTGCTTCCCTACTTATAAGGAAAAGGATTACAAATAACTACCCCCCCACCTGAAATCTACCTATTCAATGTAAATCTTGCTGTTTTTGAAGTTAGCAAAGCCTAGATGTAAAAAAAAAAAATTTGGTAAATGATTTTTATGCTGTCAATTGTGCATTCAGGTAACTCTTGGTTCTTCCTGCACACTCCCACAGAATTGAAGTCTGGAAGATAAATATACAGAAAATCCAGTCAGGGGCAATCAGAGATTTCCCTTTCAACTCTAGCTCCCAACAATAATATTTTACAGCTAATGTGCATTCTGTAGAGTTGGAATCTGTGCCCTCTGATTCACATGGAAGGATCAGTGGGGTGCCTTGTGGAGGAGGAAGAGAACAGGCAGACACTCTGCTCTCCTGAAGCCAAAAAATCCTGGGGTGGTAGATTTGAAGCTCCTGTTATGAGTTTTGTGCTCAGATAGTAATATGGTCAGAGCTGTCTGAGTGAATAATGATATCTCTTCTGATACTGGCATATGTATATGCAGTTCCTGACATTCCCTATTGCAAATGCTTGGAAACCAGAACTGGCCCACAGGAGCTGACCGAACGGGGAAGAAAGACTGGGCAGTTTAGCACAGATCTTATGAACATAGGGCTTGGAGGAATCCAGACCAGAAGGATGTTCCTGTTCTTTTACATCTTGTGCAAGCTCAAATCCTAGGTGGACTACTTCATAGGAGATGTGTGATGGAGAGCAACTTGTTTAACATCGCTGCCCAGCAGGAAGTTGGTACCCAAATGCTCTTACTCTCACTATAGGCACAGCTGTATTTTGATGGAATGCATATAATAGTTGTTCAGCAAATACTCTAAGGCACGACTTCTCAAGCCTTAATGCGCCTATGAATTATCCAGGGATCTTGTTAAAACACAGATTTGGATTCCCTAAGTCTGGGGTGCAGATGCTGCATTTCTAATAAGCTTCCAGGTGATGCTGACGCTGCTGGACAGTGAACTAACTTTGAGTAGCAAAGCTCTATTCATATTTAATACATTTTTAATATTACTTATACATATTTAATAGTTCTCACCAAACAAAACCCTAAGCTAGTGTTTCTCAAACTTTAGCATGAATCACACTCGTCTAGAAGGATTATTACAGCACAGATTACTTGGTCTCACTTTCGAAGTTTCTGACTCAGTGCATCTTGTTTGGGGCCTGAGAATTTGCATTTTTAACAAGTTTCTAAGTGATGGTTATACTGCATTGTAGTCCATTAATTGAAACCGCTGACCTAGGCTGGTTCTTTCCCTATCTGGAAACTTCTGTTAATGGTATTGAAAATGATATTTGGTTTCTCAGTCTTAGGAAGATGATACTCATCAGGAAGGTTTGTTTTCTTAATTAGAATTTTTATTTTAGATATGTTTGCAGGCAGTTGTCAGAAATAATACAGAGAGATTCTGTATACTCCTTATACAAATTCTTCCTTTGGTAACATCTTGAAAAACTATAGCACAATATGGTAACCAGGATGTTCACATGAATGCAATCTACCCAAATTATTCAGATATCCCCAGTTTTACTAGTATTCATTGTGTATGTATGTGTGTTTGTGGTTAGTTCTATGCAATTTTGTTTTGTATTAGTTCATGTACTATTGACCACAGGCAAGATACAGAACAGTTCTACCACCACAAGAACCTCTCCCACTCTATTCCTTCCCAAGCCTCACCTCCCATCCCTAATTCCTGGCAACCACTAATCTATTTTCAATTTCTATATTTGTTTCATTTTAATAATGTTATACAAATGGAATTATATAGTACATAACCAACAGAACTATTTTGAAGCGTGTTAGTGCCTGGTTCTCACCATTGAATTCTTATTTATTCTAATATAAAATCCATACGTTTGTACTTTTGGAAGCTTCCCAGGTGATCCTTGTATTCAGAAAGGTTTTATACTCCCTGCCTGCTAATAAGGGAGGTTTTTAGTTTTAGAAATTGTTTACAATTCAGAAAATCATATGAACCAGTTACTTTTCCAATGGTCAAAGACACAAAAATTCACTTGTGCCAGTGCCAGAATTAGATCTCATCACCAAAGACTTTTAAAATCAGAAATCTCCTTAAAAATGCACTTTGAATATGCCTCTAAATTGTCAGTCTACTCCTAAGTAAAACAATAGGATTGTTCATACTGTAAGTAAGGATGAGTTCTATTTATAACTTGGAAAAAAGTTATTAGAAAATACTCATGCAATATTGTATTTGGAACACTGAAATTGTCAATTATTTATACCATGTATACCCATGCTTTTATTTTTTAAGTTTTTAAAAAAATATTTTCTTTTCTTTTTCATTTTATTTTAGATTCAGGGGTAGTGGTGGAGATTGGGTTTCAGGTGGCCCGTTCCCATGATAGTGGACATGGTACCCAAAAGGTAACTTCTGAGCCCTGATCCTCCTCCCACCTCCCTCCTCCCTCCTTATTGGTGTCCCCAGTATCTATTATTTCCATCTTTGTGGCCATTTACATGCTTTCCTTTTCCTGATAAAATATTACCTAAGCCAGATAAAAAAGATTAGTGTTAATCTTTCTTTTAAAAGTTAACTTTAAATTATACACACATATCATATATGTGGTATGTGAAATGTATGAAAATCAACGTCATATAAAGATATGTGTGTGTTTTGCAACATTGAAGAAAAGCATGGTGGGTAAATTATAGATTTACAAGCTGATAGTTTTTTTCTAGAAAGCAAAGTAACTTCAAATTTTTATTATTTCCATCTTCTCTGTTTTACTTTATCTTCTTGAAGACAAGCATTATAAATAAAATAATATTACTTCTCTTTTAAAATATTCATTATTAATATCAACCCATATATTTGTTTATTTAATATTAATATTTCTGGTGATTAGCTAGATGTTGATTATACTGCCTCATATATAAATATATATAAATAATAAATATATGAGGCAGTATAATCAACATCTAGCAAGTAAATTTTGTATAACAATATTTTATATAAATATAAATTATGTTTATATTACCCATGACTAATATGTCAAATAGTGAATATTAGCTACAAAACTAAAATTAAGCTCCTACTTAAATATTTTTTGAAAGTCTTAAGTTAACAAATAATGCAGTTAAAGTTATTTCCAAATATCTGCTATTGCATAACAAGGAAACCCCAAACTTAGTGACTTAAAATAATAACAACCAATTAATTTGCTAATATACATATAAAATTAGAGGAAGGCAATACTGGGTCAGCTCATTTCTAATCTATACAATGTCAGCTGGGGTGGTTTGTGTCAGTCTGAAAGATCCATATGGCTCACTCAAATATCTGAGAAACTGATTTTTGTTTTTTCGTTCACCCTCAGAAGAATTTCTTCAGGATGTGGCTTGGCATCTGTGTTTCATGGTAACTGTGTGATAAGAACTACCATCCCAAGAGTGGAACTCCGTTCCTATTAGTTTCTTATTATCCATGCAGCTCTGATATTAATACAACATTCATTACTTCTGTTATCTTCTATTATTTAAGAAATTAACAAAGCCTAGATTCAGGGGGAATGAACTCAATAAGAGTAGTATTAAATGATATTGTGGCATGTCTTAAAACCAACATAATCCACTTTTGGCCACAAATTGTTTGCATTTCTACTAAAAACAATTTTGAAATTTTAAAAGATTGCCACATCAGCCTTAGGTTGACCCAGTATACAATGGTGAGACAAGATGAGGATAATTTCTTTTAGCAGTCACTGGAAAATAGCAATTATTGAGCTCATTTAACAGTCATATAGCAGTCACTGATAAATAGCAATTTTTAAACTCATTTGGGTGCATGCTGTTGGTTCCTGGTACTGATTTTCCTAGAATCTTGGCTCTAAACTCATGGCTCTTGGTTTTGTACTCTGAATCATTCTTCTTCCCATCCTACTCTTATTATTGTTCAACAAAAAAAAGTGTGTTTTCAACTGCTGTGTCTTCTCAATTTGCATGCTGCCTATAATGTTTGAGACTACAGTAGTTTTTGTTCATTGTTTACTGTCTCTTTAACACAAAGCCAATACATTCCCTTTAAAGACTGTAGGCCAGGCGTGGTGGCTCAAGCCTGTAATCCTAGCACTTTGGGAGGCTGAAGTGAGAGGATTGCCTGAGCCCACGGGTTTGAGACCAGCCTGGGCAACTTGGTGAGACCTCATCTCTACAATAAATCAAAAAATTAGCTGGATGTGGTAGCACATGCCTGTAGTTCCAGTTACTTGGAAGGCTGAAGCAGGATTGTCTGAGCCTGGCAGGTTGACGCTGGGGTGGCGGTGAACATGACACTGCACTCCAACCTGGGCGATGGAGTAAAACTCCAACTCAAAAAAAAAAAAAAAAAGAAAAGAAAAGAAAAGAAAAAAGACTTTGTAAACTTCTTATAAATAAATTTATAATTCACTGTCTTAGAAAAAAATCATGCTTACAAATATCTTCAATATAGGCTCTTCTCTGCATTGGACACCTAGTGAATCTGTTGTAGTCAAAGCTCTTAAGATTCTTGGTAGAGGGTCTGTGAGACATACCTCATCCTTAAGCTCCTCAGAAGATGTTTTATATCTTTGAAAGTTCCAATAAGGAGCCTTAGATCTTTTTGAGATATTAACAACAAAAGATCATATTGTCCCTTTCTGTATTTGATCTATGAACTGAGACTTTTTTTTAATTTGTGAATTGTTTTTCTCTAGAAAAGCTGAGAATGAAAAAAAGCTTTATTTTCAAACCTGCTTGGTTCCAGGGAAAGTTTCTTCTTTAACTCATTTCTCTCCCTTTACATTTTAGACATGAAAAGAGGCCATGTGTCACTTCTAATATTTTACCTATGCCTTGAATCTCTTTAATTAAATCATCAAATGTATTTCGTACATTTCCTTTCCTTTTTTTTTTGTCTCACGGGTGTCAGTATCAAAATTTCCATGACTTCATACAAAGGACTCCTTTCTTCTAGCTTCCAATAATATTTTTGTTGTTTTAGTTACTTTAAGACATTATTGTCAGCTTTCTCACAATTCTTTTTTTTCTTTTTTTTGAGTTGGAGTCTCACTCCGTCGCCCAGACTGGAGTGCAGTGGCCGCTCCCGGCCACCGCAGCCTCGACCTGCTGGGCTCCGGCGATCCTTCCGCCTCAGCCTTCCAAGTAGCTGGAACTACAGG
>CAUYQG010285022.1:0-10557 GCA_963574415.1 Tarsius wallacei | reverse complement strand
AAAACACCTACAGGATCTGTATGCTGAAAACTTTTTTTTTTTTTTTTTGAGTTGGAATCTCACTCTGTCGCCCAGACTGGAGTGCAGTGGCCGCTCCTGGCCACCGCAGCCTCGACCTGCTGGGCTCCGGCAATCCTTCCGTCTCAGCCTTCCAAGTAGTTGGAACTACAGGCGCGCGCTACCACGCCCGGCTAATTTTTGATTTATTGTAGAGATGAGGTCTCGCCAAGTTGCCCAGGCGGGTCTCGAACCCGCGGGCTTGGGCAATCCACTCACCTCGGCCTCCCAAAGCGTGGGATTACAGGCAGAGCCACCGAGCCCGGTTAGGATGGTCATTTGAACAATGTTGATTCTTCCTATCCATGAGCGTGAAATATATTTCCATTTGTTTGTGTCTTCTTGGATTTCTTTGAGCAGTGTTTTGAGGTTCTCATTGTAAAGGTCTTTCACTTTTCTGGTTAGGAAGATGCTGAGGTATTTCATTTTTTTGTGGCTATTGTGAATGGGATTGTGCTTTGAATTTGGGTCTCTGCCTACTTGTTGTTGGTGTATAGGAATGAAACTGTCTTTTGCATGTTTGTTTTGTATGCTGAGAGTTTGCCAAAGTCCTTCATCAGTGCAAGCAGGTTTTTGACATATTCTTTTGGATTTTCAAGGTATAGGATTATATCATCAGCAAAGACGGATAACTTGACTTCCTCTTTTCCTATTTGGATACCCCTGATTTCTTTCTCTTGTCTAATTGCCTGAGCAAGGACTTCCAACACAATGTTGAACAAGAGGGGTGAGAATGGGCAGCCTTGTCTTGTTCCTGTGTTCAGGGGAAATGTTTCCAGTTTCTGTCCATTTAGCAATATGTTAGCTGTGGGTTTATTGTAAATGGCACTTACTATTTTCAGGTATGCTCCTTCTATACCTAGGTGTTTGGGGGTTTTTATCAAGAAGGGGTGCGGGATTTTATCAAAAGCTTTTTCTGCATCTAATGAGATAATCATGTTGTTCTTGTTTTCACATCTGTTGATGTATTTAATTACATTTATGGTTTGCGAATGTTGATCTAGCCCTACATCCTGGGGAAGAAGCCTACTTGGTCATGGTGGATGATTTTTGAGATACGTTTTTGGATTCGTTTTGCTAGAGTCTTGTTGAGGATTTTTGCATATGTTCATAAGGGATATTGGCCTGTAGTTCTCTTTTTTTGTTGGATCTTTACCCGGTTTGGGTATCTGTGTGATGTTAGCTATGTAAAATGATTTGGGGAGAATTCCAACTTTCTCAATTGCTTGGAATACCTGGAATACTTTCAATAGGATTGTATCAGCTTCTCCTTGTACATTTTGTAGAATTCTGCTGGAAAGTCATCTGGTCCAGGGCTTTTTTTTGTAGGCAGTTTTCTTATGATGGAGTTAATTTCCTGTGTTGTTATTGGCCTATTTAGTGTCTCAATGTCTTCTTGTTTAAATCTGGGGAAGTTGTGTGATGTCAGTAAGTCCTCCACTTCATTTAGGTTATCAAGTTTGTTTCCATACTGGTGTACATAGTATTCTTTGATAATCTTTTGTATTTCTTCGGGGTCAGTTGTGATTTGATCTTTTGTGTTTCTGATTGTGTTTCTTTGGGCTTTTTCTCTCTTTTTCTTGGTCATTCTAGCTAGGGGGTTCCATCAATCCTGTTAATTCTTTCAAAGAACCAGCTTTTGTTTTGTTGATGTTTTCTATGATATTTTTGTCTTCTATGTCCTGTATTTGGGCTCTTATTTTGGTGATTTTGATTATTCTGCTAAAGTTGGGGTTTTGGTGGTCTTCTCTTTCCAGCTCCCTTAGGTGATTTGTTAGGCTCTCCACTTGTGATCTTTCCATTTTCTTGATGTGTGCTCGTAGAGATATAAATTCCCCTCTTAGAACTGATTTCTTGGTATCCCAGAGGTTTTGGTAAGATGTTTCTTCATTTTCATTTGTTTCCAGGAATCTTTTAATTTCTGCTTTGATTTCAGTGTTGACCCAGTAGTTGTTCAGCGTCATGCTGTTTAGTGTCCATGTCCTTGTGGACCTTGGGGAAATGTTGTTGGGGTTGATACTTATTTTTATTCCACTCTGGTCTGAGAAGGTGCATGGCAAGATTTTAACCTTACAGAATTTGTTTATGCTTATGACCAATAATGTGATCAATCTTGGAATATGCTCCATGTGGTGATGAGTAGAATGTATATTCTCTGGTTGTTGGGTGGAATAATCTGTAGGTATCTATTAATTCCATTTGGTCGAGTGTCAAGTTTAGGTTCTGGATCTCCTTGTTGATTTTTGCCTTGATTGTCTATCTAGGGTTGTTAGTGGGGTATTCAAGTCCCCTGCTATAATAGGGTTAGAGTCAATATCTTTTTTTAGTTTACTTAGTAGTTGCTTTATAAATGCTGGTGCTCCTGTATTGGGTTCATATATGTTTAGGATGGATATTTCTTGTTGATGGATTGAACCTTTTATCATTATGTAGTGTTCTTTTGCATCTTTTAAAATTTTAGATAGCTTAAATGTTGTTTTGTCTGATATTAAGCTTGCAACTCCTGCCTTCTTTTGTGATCCATTTGCCTGGAAACTCATTTTCCAACCTTAACTTTGAGTCTGTGTGCTTCCCTTGTAGAGAGATGAGTCTCCTGGATACAGCAAATAATTGGGTCATGGTTTCTTATCCAGTTTGCCATTCTGTGTCCTTTCAGGGGTGCATTTAGTCCATTCACATTCAGGCTGATTATTGAAATGTAATTGTTTCTCCATCCCATGAGATTTTTATAGTTTTTTCTTTGCTTGTTTTCTTTCGGCTTTGGAGTTAATGTATGTGTGTGTTTTCCAGTTTCTTGTGCTGTATTCTCTGTTGATTCTGTGCTCTGCTGTTCTCTTAGGAAGTGTGTGGTCATTCTTTTTTTTTCTGTCTTCTGTGCTTAATACCTTTTTAAGTGTTTCCTGCAGAGCTGGTCTGGAAGCTGCATAATCTCTTAGGGATTGGATATCTGGGAAGGATTTTAATTCTCCATCACTGATGAAGCTGACCTTGACTGGATAGGAATTCTTGGTTGAAATTGTTTTTCTTTGAGAATTTTGAATATAAGACTTTAGTCCCTTCTTACTTGTAGTGTTTTTGCTGATAAGTCTGCTGTTATTCTGATTGTTTTTCCCCGGTAGGTAGTCTGACATTTCTCTCTTGTTGTCTTTAGAGTTTTTTCTTTTGTTCCTACTTTGTGTAGGTGAGTTACTATGTATCTAGGAGTTGGTCTTCTCATTTGATATCTTGTGGGGTTTCCCTGTATCTCTTGTGCTTGGCTAGTCACATCTCTGGTGAGATGGGGAAAGTTTTCTTGGATTACCTCCTGGAATACTTGTTCCAAGTTGTTCTCATTTTCCCTTTCTTCTTCTAGGGTACCAATCAGGTGTCAGTTTGGTCTCTTGATATACTTGCACATCTTTTGTAGGCTTTGATCTTTCTTTCTGAGTCTTCTTTCTATGTTTTTTATGGATCGGGTTTATTCCATGTTCTGGTCTTCAAGTTCTGAGATTATTTCTTCATCTAGGTTAATTCTGCTTTCCATGCTTGTCATCTTGTTACTTATTCCCTGGATGAAATTTTTTATTGCCAGAATCTCTGTTACAAGTTCTTTCAGTGTTGCATCTTGTATTTTTTGAGTCTTATTCAGTCTTTCCAACCATTCCCTAATCCCTCTTGTATTCTGGGGCCAGTCATTGGTGACTTCCATTGTTTGGGCACCAAGGTCTGATTTCTCAGCAGTTTTGTCTTTGGTAGACTTGGAATTGCCTGAGGTCTTCCTTTGACTTTTCCTCATTTGTGACAGATCTCTTGTTTTTCTCTTTAGTTTTGTTATTCAGTGTCAGTGGGAGAGGCTTTTCCTTCTGATGTTTGCTCAGTCCTCTATTCTCTTCTGATCTGGGCTCTGGATTTATTCTATTTTGAATAGGATGGTGGATGGGAAGCTTTGCTGTCTTGTAGTTTTTAAAATCTGAGTAAAGTGGGGGATGGGGCACTAGAAATCAGATGCTACTTGCAAATTAAAATGTTCATTTATTGTGGTATGTGTTCCCTGAGATCCACTCCCCACCACTACTCTATATGATGATGCAAAGCAGAAACCAACACACACTACAAAACAATCCGGAATAACAACAAAGTGAAACAAAAGAAACCACAACAAAAAACCCCCAAGAAAACTAAACACACACACACATGCCTAGTACAAAGTGAATAGAGAAGAAAGACAAAAAGACCAAAGGGGGAGAATAAGAAAAAAGAATAAAAAGTGGGGATTCAGGTGGAACCCTCATACATATATTGACACACCCCTAAAACTATAAAAAATAAATATAAAAAACCCAGAAGAACAAAAGAGCAAAAGCCAACAACAAAATCAAAAGATGGACACTCAATCATTCACATACACACATAAACAGAGAATGACAAATAAAAGAAGAAAGAAACAGAAAAAGAAAAGAAGAATAAATTTTTGGGACATGCAGATCAAAGCCTCACATACACATTCATGCACAAAGGAAAAATATTTTAAAAATAGATGAACTAACAAACAGAAAAATTTTAAAATTAAAAAATAATTGAAAATTTAAAAATCAAAACAAAACCCCCCCCCCCCCAAACCTGTCCTCTTGTGGCAGGCTTTGTAATTGTTCCTCTAATCAGATCTCTCCTGCAGAGCCACCTCTTTCACTCTCTCCTCAGGGAATGAAGCAGGGATGGAGGAGGGGCAGTGGAGGTGGGTGGGGCTGCAGTCCTCCCCTCCCACTCTTGTATGGCCAGGGAGAGCTCTGGTGGGGATGTACAGGATAGTCTCTTCCCCAGGTATGTACTCTCATGAGGTTGCCCCAGCCAGGCCGATCCGAGAACGGGGTTCTCCTATTGTGACTGATGTCCAGGCTCCATCTGCGTTTGTCCCTCTCAGTCGTGGCCCAGTTGTGTGGGTCTGACACTCAGAGGATTGCTGGGGAGGAGGGAGTTTGGGTCAGCCCCTGACTCATCACTGATCTCTTTGGAGTTCTTCCTCGTCCTATTCTGGCCACACCTTTGTCCCATGGCTGGACCAGGGTAGGGGGTGGGGCGCCTGGAAGTCAGCACTCATCAGGTACCTCTGAAGTTTGTGCTCTCAGGATATTTCCTCTGGGCCATGATCAAGCCCTGAGTAGTTGATCTGCCATTCATACCGATCAGACCTCTGGACTCTGTCTGCAGCCCCTTCCAGCTCCCTACCTGGTGCTGAAGTGGTGAGGCAAAGCCCGGAGCCCTCTCTCTCCTACTTCAATGGCAAGAGAGTGCCGGGGGCAATAGTTTGTCCAACAAGTTGGAAACTGCTGGGGAGCTGGGCAGGGCAATGCAAATCTCTGCCTGGAAAATGGCTTCGGTGGGTGGCACCTCACCAGGCATGGACTCCTCTCGGGATTCCCCGATGCTCTCTCTCCAATAATCTGATTTTGCACTCCAGCAGATATGGTATGACAGGTGATGGTGTGCGCCTGGTGCCAGGTGCTGGGAATCAGCCGGATTCAGCAGGCTTTTCTCAGGCACATTCCCACAGGCAGCAGACGTTTCTGCACATGATCTTGTGAGCTGCACTCTAATTTCAGGGTGATGGGGGCTTTCAGTCACCCTTAGAGGGGGGACCCGCGTGCATGCACCCATGTCCCCTTAGATGGACTTTCACGCTCCCACCAGTGCCTGCCTACTCATGCAGAGAGTCTTTATTGACACTTGCCTCCATGGAGATTCTTACAGCACGACCTGTCGGCTGCCATCTTAAGCTCCACCAGATCCCTCTGTTATGGAAGATATTCTCATTCAACGTAAAACTGTGAGAGATACTACACTTACAGTATACACCTACTAGGAAAGCACCTGCTCCAGGAGAAACACAGTTGTACACACATTTTTACACACTTTGGCCTGAATTAGTGACATATTTTATACCAAGTGCAGCAGTGACAGACCACTCTCACACAGAAGACATTTACATTCCACATTAAACTGTGAGAATCACAACCCTTACAACATCAACATAGTAAAAAAATCACCTACTTATAATGAAAACAGTTAAACACATATATTACACAATGTGTCCCAAGCTAGTGGCACTTTATTTAACAAGTACATCAGTGACAGACCACACTCATACAGAAGATATTCTCATTCAATGTGAAATTGTGAGAGACACAACACTGAGCACGCACCCAGTAGGAAAACACACATCAATGAAGACATGTTGAACACACATTTTACACAGCATGGCCCAAGTTTTTATGCCAAGTACAACAGTGACAGAATGCTCTCATACTAAAGACATTCTCATTCAGTGTGGAACTGTGAGAGACACAACACTCTCAGGATTCACACAGTGTCAAAACCCCAGCTTCAATGGAAAACTGTTGAACATACATTTTACAGAGCATGGACCAAGTTGGAAGCACACTTAGTAATAAGTGCAACGCTGACAGATTGCTCTCATACTTAAAAACAGTCAGCAGAAGATAGTCTCATCTAATGTGTAACTGTAAGAGACACAAAACTTACAACATGCACCTAGTGGGAAATCACCTACTTCCATTGAAAAATAGTTTAAGACATATTTTATACAGCGTGGCCAAAGTAGGAGGCAGATTTTATGCCAAGTGCAACAGTGGCAGACAGCTCTCTTGCAGAAGATAGTCACATTCAACGTGAATCTGTGAGAGACACAAACCTTAAAGCATGTGTCCAGTGGGAAAACTGTCAAACACACAGTTTACAGGGCGTGACTCATGGTGGAGGCACATTAATAACAAGAACGTCAGTGACAGACTGCTCTCCTACAAAAATACAACGAACAGATTATATTTCTTTCTAATTTGAAGTCATAAGGAACACAACTTCTAAAGCATACCACTGGTGGGAAACCACCTGCTTCCAAAGAAACACAGTTAAACACACATGTTGTACAGCGTGGCTCAAGTTAGAGGCATATTTTTTATGAAATGCAGGAGTGACAGACCATTATCATATAGAAGACATTCTCATTCAATGTGAAACTGTGTAAAAAAACAAAACTTTCAGCATTCAACCTGTGGTAAAACACCCAATTCTATTGAAAAACCCTTGAACATACATTTTACACAATGTGGCACCAAGTGAAGTCACACTTACTAACAAGTTTAATGGTGACAGACTGCTCTTATACATAAATACACTCAGCTGAAGATAGTCTCATCTAATGTGAAACATTAAAAGACACAAATCTTACAGCATGCACATAGTGGGAAATCACCCATTTCAAATGAAAAACAGTTGAACACACATTGTACACAGCGTGACCCAACTTTGAGGCACATTTTAAACCAAGTTGAACAGTGACAGGTTGCTCTCATGCAGAGGACATTTTCATCCAACTTAAAACTGTGAAAGACACAACACTTATTGCATACACACAGTGGAAAATTGCCTACTTAGGACAAAAAATAGGAAAACACACATTTCACTCAGCGTGTCCTATGTTAGAGGCACATTTTATACCAAAAGCAACAGTGACAGTCCGGTCTCTTACAGACGATATTCTCATTCAACGTGCAACTCTGAGAGACAACATTTACAGCATGCACCCAGAGGTAACATCACCTGCCTCTAATGAAAAACAGTTGAAGTATTTTACACAGCGTGGTCCAAGTGAGTGACACATTTTATACCAATGTCACATGACAGACCACTCTCATTCAGAAGAGATCTCATTCTACATGAAACTGTGAGGCACAACTCAAAGCATGCACTTAGTAGGAAAACACCCACATCCAATGAAGAACTGTTGAACACAAATTTTACACAGTGTGGCCCAAGTTGGAGGCACTCTTTATACCAAGTGCAACCATGACAGACTACCTTCATATCAAAGACATTCTCATTCAATGTGGAACTGTGAGAGAGACAACACTTTCAGTATTCATACAGTGGAAAACCCCCCAATCAATGGTAAACGGTTGAACACACATTTTACACAGCATCGTAGAAGTTAGAGGCACACTTAATAACAAGTGTAACAATGACAGAATGCTATCATACTGAAGACATACTCATTCAACGTGGAACTGTGAGAGACACAACTTTTTCACCGTGCACTCAGAGGCAAAATACCCGCTTCCAACAACAGTTGAAGTCACATTTTACACAGCATGTCTCAAGTTGGAGGCTCATTTTATACCAAGTACAATAGTGACAGACAGCTGTCATCCATAAATACACCCAGCAAACAATGATGTCATCTAACGTGAAACTGTAAGCCTCTAACAGTATGCTACCCATTGGATCACCTGTTTCCAACTTTAAACAGTTGACCACACATTTAACACAGCATGGCCCAAGCAAGGCGCACATTTTATACCAAGTGCAACAGTGACAGACCGGTTTCATGCAGAAAATATTCTATCCAACGTGAAATAATGAGAGTCACAAATCTTAGAGCCTGGACTCAATGGGAAACACCACTTCCAATGAAAAACTGTTGAAAACACATTTTGCACTGCGTGACCTGATTTGGTGGCACACACGTGCAATAGAGACACACCACTCTCATACTTAAATACAGACAGCAGAAGATATTCTCATCTTACGTGAAAGTTGGAGAGACACTATTCTGAAAGCATTGCACCCAGTGGGAAATCGTCTTCTTCCAATGAAAAACTGTGAAACACATATTTTTCACAGTGTGGCCTAAGTTAGAGACACATTTTATATGAAGAGCAACAGTGACAGACCTCCGTCTCACACAAGACATTTTCATTCAACGTGATAACATGCGAGACACAGTTCTTATGACATGCACCCAGTGGAAAAACACCAACTTTAAAGAAAACTGTTTAAAAGACATTTTACACTGCATTGCCCAAGTGGAGGCACATTTAATAACAAGTGCAAGAGATTCACACCACTCTCATACTTAAATACAGTCAGCAGAAGATACTCTCATCCAACGTAGAATTGTAAAAAACACAACGTCTACAGCATGCATTCCGTGGGATATCATCTGTTTCCTACAAAAACAGTTGAACACACATTTTACACAGCATGGCCAAAGTTAGAGGCTTATTTTAAACCAAGTGTAACCTTGAAAGACTGCTCTCATTCAGAAGATATTCTTGCTCATCGTGAAATTGAGAGAGACACGACCCTTACAGCATGCACACAGGGGGAAATCACCTGTTTCCTACGAAAAACAGTGGGACTCACATTTAACAGAGTGTAGCCCAAGAAAGAGGCACATTTTATACCACGTGCCACAGTGACAGAACCCTCTCTTACCAAAGATATTCTCATTCAACGTGAAACTGTGGGAGACACAGCACTTACAAATTGCACCCACTGGGAAATCATCTGCCTGAGGAGAAAAATAGTTGTACACACATTTTTACACAGTGTGGCCCAAATTAGTGGCATATTTTCTACAAAATACAATAGAGACAGGCCACTCTCACACAGAAGACATTTACATTCCACGTTAAACTGTTAGAGATACAACCCTTACAGCATCAACATAGTGTAAAAATCACCTACTTGTAATGAAAAACAGTTAACCATATTACACAACGTGTCCCAATTTTGTGACACACTTTATAACAATTGCAACAGTGACAGACCGCTCTCATATAGATGATATTCTCATTCAACGTGAAACTGTGAGAGACAAAACACAGAGCATGCACCCAGTAGTAAAACACCCACATCCAACGAAGATCTGTTTATCACACATTTTACCCAGAGTGGTCCAAGTTGGAGACACCCTTTATACTAGGTACGAAGTGACAGATCACTCTCATACTGAAGACATTCACATTCAACATGGAACAGTGAGAGATACAACACTTTCAGCATTCACACAGTGACAAAAACCCCGCTTCAATGAAAAACTGTTGAACACACATTGTACACGGTGTAGCCCAAGTTGGAAGCACACTTAGTAACAAGTGCACACTGACAGATCACTCTCATACTTAAAAACAGCCAGCATAAGATAGTCTCATCTAATGTGTAACCGTAAGAGACCCAAAACTTACAACATGCACCTAGTGGGAAATTGCCTGCTTCCAAAACAAAAAAAACAGTTGAAGACATATTTTATACAGCGTGGCCCAAGTTAGAGTCACATTTTATATGAAGTGCAGCAATGGCAGACAGCTCTCATACAGAAGATATTCACATTCAATGTGAATCTGTGAGAGACACAAGTCTTAAAGCATTTTCCTAGTGGAAAAACACTTGCTTCCACTAAAAATTGTCAAACATAAAAGTTTATAAGCCGGGCTCAGTGGCTCAGCCTGTAATCCTGCGCCTTTGGGAGGTTGAGGTGAATGGATTGCCTGAGCCTGCGAGTTCGAGACCCGCCTGTATTGGTAGCTGGCCACGGAGGCTCACTGAACCTTAGAAATCAGGGAGGGCCGAGGACCTCGAGACCGTTAGAACGTGTTCGAGAGCTGTTGACGCCATTACCTTCCCCTCTAATATTTAGCATATTTAACCAGAAACAACTCTGAT
>CAUYQG010285007.1:0-12931 GCA_963574415.1 Tarsius wallacei | reverse complement strand
TTTCTTTTCTTTCTTTTCTTTTTCTGTGCTTTTCTTCTTTTCTTTTTTTTTTTTGTTTTTGAGTTGCCCAGCTGGATTACAGCGGTATGATCACAGCTTATGACAGCCTCAACCCCCTGTGCTCAGGAGATCTTTCCACTTCAGCCTCCTAAGTAGCTGGGACAACAGGCATGTGCTACCATGCCCAGATAATTTTTAAATTTTTTTTGTAGAAACAAGGTTTTGCTATGTTGCCTAGGCTGGTCTCAAACTCCTGGGCTCAAGTGATCCTCCCACCTTGGCCTCCCAAAGTACTGGGATTACAGGCATGAGCCACTGGGTCCAGTCAAATTTTCCTTTTTTCTAAGAACACCGGTCATATTGGATGGAGGGCTACAGTAATGACCTTGCTTTTACTTGATGACCTCGGCGGAGATCCTATTTCCAAATAAGGTCATATCCTGGTGTACTGGGGTTAGGACTCCAACACTTGAGTTTGGGGGCACAAGTCACCCGTCACATGGGCCTCCTTCCCCGCCCACCTCACAGTCTTCCCACGGCCTGTCCCCGCCGTTGTTCCCTAGCCTTCCTGGTACTCCTGCTTGCACAGAGGCAGGACAGCTCTGCCAGGAGCCTGCCCCGACCCAGGTCTGGGCCCCAGCACGTGCTCCAAGGGGGGCGAGGCCGACGGGCAGACCTGCTGTTCTGGGACCCTTGTGGGCTGGGGCTGCCTCAGGCCCACCCAGTCAATGTTTGCTGAATGGACAAAGGAGTGAATGAACGACATTCCCTTTTCACACGATCACATGTAGAATTCGTAGGGAACCCAAGCCCTTTCCCCGCAGCTCACGGTTCCTCCCAAATGTGTCTGTGTCCTGGAGCACTCTTGGGGACCCCTGTGGCACTGTCCTGAGGAGTCCTCCCAGGAGTCTTCAGGGAGGCAGGGCAGGCTTCCTGGTGCCCATGTGACAGTTAAGGAAGCTGAGGCAGAAGGGTGGTCCATGTGGGGTGAGAAGGAGGCTGGTGGAGTTTGGATGCTTGACCCTCCAGATTTCATGGTGAAATGTGGTCCCCAGAGCTGGCGGTGGGGCCCGGTAGGTGGCATTTGGGTCGTGGGGGCGGGTCCCTCATGAAGAGCTTGGTGCTGCTCTCCCAGGCGTGAGGAGTTCTGGCTCTTAGTTCCCAGGAGATCTGGCTATCGTAAAGAGCCTGGCACCTCCCTCTCCCGCCACGTGCCATGCCTGTTCCCCTTCCCCTTCCACCAGGAGTAGATGCCCCTTGCGGCCCTCGCCATTTGCAGAAGCCGGCGCCATCCTTCTCACACAGCCTGCAGAACCGCGAGCCAAACAAGCCAATTTTCTTTATAAATCACGCAGCCTCGTGTTCCTTTGTGGCAACACAAGGGAACTAGACAGAGGCACAGACTCCCTGCGGACCAGCTCCTCTCACTACAAGGCTCGCAGCCCAGGGCCACCCCTCGCAGCCTCCCACACCTCCCACAGGAGAAGACAAACCTCAGCTCCAGCCCAGAGCCCTCCCCACACCAGGGACCAGTTCTGGCTCAGCCCTTCCCAGCAGACTTCCGTTTATCCTCTGAAGCATCTTGAGATTCGGCTGCTGCTCTGTCCACCCACTCCCATCATCGCCCTGAGGCCCAGTCGGCAGACTCTGGCCTCAGACTCCAAGTGCCCAGCCCCCCATGCAGTCCTGAACCAGTGAGCACAAAAATGCCGCCAAGAACACCCCAAGGGCTTGACCGGCATTCCGCAAGAAACTTCTCTAGTTCGCACATCACTCCAGCTAATAGGACAGGGGCACTGCGAGCCTGTCGTGCCACTTTTAATCAGGGGTATCCAGCGGGCCGCGTAAGGAGATAACGTGTGATCAGGGCCAGCCCGCTGAGGCTTAGTCATTGTCAACTGGCACCATCTTTTGTGCCCGACCCAGGCCTCTATCAGACAGGCCAGGGGGCCACAGGAGAGCTGATTGTGGCCCCCCTCAGGGGCTGTGGGCTCTTCTTCCTGCAGTTAGTCCCACCCCCTCTTGCAGCCAAGCCCTGCCAGAGGTACATCCCGCCTCCTGGCCATCAGTGACATCCCAGGATGGGGGTGAGGTGCCAGGTCTTCGGACACGGGACAGCCTCGGGATGGATCTCCCAGTCCCAAGGAGCAGCTCTGGCATGCTGAGGAGGGCCCTGTCTGGATCAGCACATCCCTGACTTTCTGCAAGACAAGTGGCCAGAACTAGGCAAGTGGGTGACACAGGGGCCCTGCAGTGCAGGGACATGACAGTAACTCGGCTCAGTTGGTGTGGAAAACAACCCTAACAACAACAATATCCAAAGGCAGCAACTACCCAGGGATAAATGTAACCAAGGAAGCAAAAGACATACACACTGTCAACTACACAATGCTGCTAACAGAAATAAAGAAGACTCCGTAAGTAGAAAGCCATCCCATGTGTGTGAACTGCAAAACCATTATTGCTAATTCTCAAATTCATTGAAATTCCTATCAAAATCCCAATGGCGGTTTTCTACAGAAATAGATAACCTCCCTCTGAAATTCACACAGGATCCCAAACAGGCAAAACAATCTTGAAAAACCAAGTGGGAGGAATCACGGTTCCCGATTTTAAAACTTACTCCAAAGCTACAGTGCTGAAAACAGTGTGGTACTGGCATAAGAATAGACATACAGATCAACGGAACAGAATTGAAAGCTTAGACATGAATCCACGCGTCAGTGGTCAGTTATCTTCAGCACAGGTGCCAAGACATTCAATGGGGAATAAACCGTGGACAGCAAGATGGAGACAAGAGTCAAGGGAGGGTCCCAGACCATCAGCGCCATGGAGGAAGGGCCAGTGTCTAAGGCAAGGCCACTTCTCTGGGTCCCACATCCCAGGCGGTACCTGCTCTCAGGAAGAGCTCAATAAATACATTGAATGAAAGACCGCATGCCTGGGAGATGGAGTGACCAACGAATAACTGAATGAACAAATGAGAGCTAAAAACCAAGGCTGGATCATGGGACGCCAGACCCAACAATCATGTTCCTCAAAAACACTGGGCTCTTTGGCACCCTCCTGCTCATCTTTCATCCTTACCCGTCTTCATGCAACAATTTTTTTTCTAATTGTAGAGACGAGGTCTCGCCAAGTTGCCCGGACTGGTCTCAAACCCGTGGGCTCAGGCAATCCACTTGCCTTGGCCCCCCAAAGTGCTGGGATTACAGGCTGAGCCACGGAGCCCGGCCTCAAGAAACATTTTTAAACTCTCATGCTGACCCAGAGCGTCAAAAAGTCAGTCGAGAAAGCTGTGACCAGCACATTTCTTTAATGAAATGCAATAAAACAGCAGAGTAGCAACTGCCAGTGTGCTTCACTTACAGTAAGATATTATTTCATGGAACTTTTATTTATGGATATGGATAAATGTATGCTTGAACTGGGATTTTTATGAAAACGTAATTCTTATCATGAGTCAAAACCAAAAAGAGAGTAGTTTAATAGCTGCTGTCTGAATTCCGAGGGATGTGGGGTTTTTTGGTTTTTGTTATTTCCACAGATGGGATCTCGCTGTGTCACCCAGGCTGGGGTGCAGTGGCACCATCGTGGCTCACTGTAACCTCGAACTCCTCTGCTCAAGTGATCCTCTTGCCTCAACCTCCCAAATAGCTGGGACTACAGGTGCACACCACCCACGTCCAGCTAATTTTAAAAATTTTTTCGTAAAGACGGGGTCTCGCTATATTGTCCCAGCTGGTCTCAAACTCCTGGGCTCAAGCAATCCTCCCGCCTTGGCCTCCCAAATCGCTGGGATGACAGGCATGAACCAACACACTTGGTCTTGGTTCAGAGGTTCTCGACTATTTGTTGGGCCCCTGAGAACCTGATCAGAGGCTCCTTCCTTTGGACAGAGATCAGGCAAAAGGGTGCACACAATTTCAGGGAATTCCCCATTCTCACTTGCTGAATGCAGGTATTATCACACTGGTCTCAAAGCCTCATAGTTGTGATCAGATCAGACAATCTGTACACAGCACCACCAAACCCAGCCCTTGCCAGCATAAGCCCTTGGGATGTGACAGCTGCCACCATGGCAGGGACAGTGAACTGGAAGATGAGAAAGAGGGAGACTGGACAATCCTACAACTGTCCCAGATACCCCTATTCTCACCCCAAGGTTAAGAATCACACCCTGGAAATATGCAAAGACTAATGAGTTACAACTGGGGGAAAAAACCTGACAAGCTGTGAACTCCCACTCTCAGCAGTATACTTGTCTTTTTTTTTTTTTACCAGCTTTATTGAGATAGAATTCATATACCATAGACATCTCCCTTTAAAAGTGTACAATTCAATTATTTTTAGTATATCCACAGAGTTATGCAATCATCATGACAACCAATGTAAGAAAACTTCATCACCCCACAAAGAATCCCTATACCCATCAGCAGTCATCCTCCCTTCCCCAAGCCCCTGAAAACCACTAATCTACTTTCTATCTCTATTGATTTTGTCTACTCTGAAGATTATTTTTTATTTTATAGAGACGAGTTCTCACTATGTTGCCCAGGCTGGTCTTGAACTCCTGGGCTCAAGCAATCATCCCACCTTGGCCTCCCAAAGTGCTGTGATTACAGGCGTGAGCCACCAACCCCCGCCTGGGATTCCATTTATATGAAGTCTCCCGGGCAGACGCAGTGGCTCATGTCTGCAATCCAAGCACTTTGGGAGGCCAAGGTAAGAGGATTGCCTGAGCCCACAGGTTCGAGACCAGTCTGGGCAACATGGTGAGACCTCGTCTCCACAATAAACCAAAAAATTAGCCAGACATGGTGGTGCATGCCTGTAGTTCCAGTTACTCGGAAAGCTGAGTGGAAGGATTGCCTGAGCCCAGCAGGTCAAGGCTGTGATGGTCGTGAGTGTGCCACTGCACTATAGCCTGGGTAACAGAGTGGGACTCCACTCAAAAAAAAAAAAAAAAAAGGAATCACACAGTATTTGTCCTTTTGACACTGGACTATCTCTCTTAGTATAATGTTTTTGAGGTTTATCCAGGTTGTAGCATGTATCAATACTTCCTTCTGTTTATTGCCGGGTTGTATTCCACCATATGGATGTATCATATTTTGCTTATCCGTTCATCAGTGAATGGACATCTTGGTTGTTTCGTGGCAACTATGAATAACAAAAATTACAAACGGAGTGCTGGTGTAAACTTCAAATACACACAAGTCACCATCGGTAAAAACACTCATACTCTGGTTCTGATCAAGCCAGGTTTACAAAAAGAATACTCCTTTTCCCCCAAGAGATCTTCTAAACAAGAAGATGAAGCGCCACATAAAGGCAGAGCTATGCAAAAGAATAACTAAATAATTGTAGAAACATATCCTTGCAAGGAGGCCCGAGCAAAAAATAAAATAACATAGAAACAACGCCCAGCTGCGCACAATAAGATTGCAATTTTCTGTGTGCTGCTCCAACAACATTTCAAATCATTAAAATCTCATTATACTAATAATATGTTTCCTAGATACATTTAACCACAACACTATCTTCCCCTAACAAAGTGCAAACATTCTCAGAAAAGCAGTTGCAGCGCGGGAGGTTCGAAGACGCGGGCCGGCCCCCAGGGTGGCATGGCTTCCCGTCCCATCTCGGTGAACACTCCCAGCCCGGACCCTTCGAAAGGACAGCTCACAGGCGGGCTGGGCAGCACCAACTTCTGAGCCTCCATCCCTTCTCTTGGGTCCTCTCTCTCCAGTTTTCTTGAGTGAAAGCGACGATCCCCATGAGGCGTGATGCTCGCATGAGGTCTCCCTGTGTGCTTATTATTCTGTCCGTTCCCACCATCCCAGCCCCTGGTCTCCGCCTCTTGCACCTCTTTTCATCTGGTGGACAGAGGAGGGGGCGGCCGTAGTGGTGATGATACGGCAACGAGATGCTGAAGGGAACGATGGCTAACGCCTGGGGAGGGCTTCTGATGTGGCAGGGTCAGTCATTTCCCCCCAGAATTGTGTTATTAAGACTTTCAGACATACAGAAACACGTCAAGAGCTTTACAGTGAACACCTGCGTACCCACTGCCACCTGGCCACTATCACACGTCTCTGTTTTTTTTCCACATCTACCCACCCCATATCCTGCAAGCCATCGGCATTTGTTTCCAATTACTGCCGGAACACATTCCCACAAACACAGGGCTTGCCGTTCTGGGTGTCAGAATACTGAAATGGGTTTCGCCGGTTAAGAGGCGTCAGCAGGGCTGAGTTCCTTCCAGAGAGGCTCCAGGACAGAATGCACCCCTTGCCTTTTCCAGCTTCTAAAGGCATGTCCCTTGGCTCCTGACCTCACATGCTCCAACCTTTGCCTCCATGGACACATCTTCCCTCCGACTCGGACCTTCTTATAAGGATCCTAGTGAGTGCACTGGGTTCACCCGGCTAATCCAGGCTAATCTCCCCATCACAAGATCCTTAGTCATATCTCCTCATGAAGGAACTTGTTCCAGCTGACCTAGTCACAGGTTCCAAGTATGGGGATGTAGACATCTCTGGAGAGTATTATTTGGTCCACCACATCATTTTATTTTTTATGCATTTCTTTTCTTCTTTTTTAGAGACAAAGTCTCGCTCTGTCAACCAAGTTGGAGTGCAGTGGCGCAATCATAGTTCACTGTAACTGCAAACTCCTGGGCTCAAGTGGTCCTCCCACCTCAGCCTCCCAAAGCACTGGGGTGACAGGCATGAGCTTCCACAGCCTGAAATGCAGCCACTGCATTTCAAAGTAAAGTCGCGAAGCCTTTCCCCCTAAGCACACACATGACCAACTAGAATACAGTGTTTATTCATAGTTCTTTTTTTCCCTTGATTTAAAATTGACATACAATGAAATGCACAACTTTTAAGTGCACTTTCAATGAGTTTTGACAAATGCATGCACCTGTGTTTCTCAAACCCCTCATACTAGAGAAGGCATTTTCACAACAGAAAATTCCTTCCTGTTCCTCCCCAAGAAACACCTGCCCCCCACGCCCAGAGGCAACCACCATATATTAGTTTTGTCTGTTGTAGAACATTATAGAAATGTAATCAGCCAGTAGTGGTGGCTTATGCCTGAAATCCCAGTTACTTGGGAGACTGAGACAGGAGGATCACTTGAGGCCAGGAGTTTGAGCCCAGCCTGGGCAGCCTAGCCAGACTCTCCCCCCACCCCATCTCTAAAAATATTTTAAACAGTCAGACATGGTGGTGTGTGTCTGTGGTCCCAGCTACTTAGGAAGCTGAGATGGAAGGATCATTTGAGCCCAAGGGTTTGAGGTTGCAGTGAGCTGTGATTGTGCTATTGCACTTCAGCCTGGGCAACGAAGCAGGAAAAGAATGAAAGAAAGGAAAGGAAATCACACTCTTTTGGTCTGGCTTCTGCTGCTCAGCATAGTGTTTTTGAGAGTCACGTGTGGTTTTGTGGGTGGGCACCTGGTCCCTTGTCAGTGCCCAGTGGTATTCTGTCCTGTGAATATGCCACTGCCCATGTATCTGTTCTCCTGCTGATGGACGCCCGAGGTGTTTCCAGGTTTCAGGTCCTATGAATAAAGGTGCTATGAACCTTCTCATATGCATAGTCTTCTTAGGATTTCCATTTTTCGACCAAATACACCTAGGATTGGAATTGCTGGGTCATAGGGAGGATGCTTGTTGAGGTTTAAAAGAAACTAGCATGGTGACGCATGCCTGTAGTTCCAGCTACTTGGAAGGCTGAGGCGGAAGGATCGCCTGAGCCCAGCAGGTCGAGGTTGCAGTGGCCGTGAGCGTGCCACTGCACTCCAGTCCGGGCAACAGAGTGAGACTCTGACTCAAAAAAAAAAGAAAAGAAAGAAAGAAACTAGCAAACAGATCTCCGAAGTGGCTGCACCACTGCATCCCATGATCTGTACAAGTGTCCGGGCTGCCCCACGTCCTCCCCTGTCTTTCAGGCATCCCTGTGGTCTGTGGTGTGGCCTCTGTGCTTTTGATGTGCATTTCCCAGGTGACTTGTGAGCATGTTCCAGATGTGTGTTGGCCATGTTACCTTCTTTGGTGAAGTGTCTGTTCAAACCTTTTACCTACTCTTTTATTGGGTTGTCTTTTTTCTTTTCTTTTTTTTTTTTTGGTAGAGACGAGGCCTTGCCCAGGCTGGTCTCGAACTCCTGGGCTCAAGCAATCCTCCCACCTCAGCCTCTCAAAGTGCTGGGATGACAGGCATGAGCCATCGCACCCAACCTTGATTGTCTTTTTATTACTGAGTTGTCAGAGTTCTTCACGACTCCCAAGCACCAATCTTTTATCAGATATGTCTTTTCCAAGTATTTCCTCTTCCCCAATGGCTTAACCAGGCCCAGTTTTAATTACATCATTTCATTTAACAAGTCATTCAATTCCCTAATGACCCCATGAGTTAAGTACTCTTTACAGAAGAGGAAACTGAGGCAGCAGGCAAGGGATGTACCTTCCCCAAGGTCAAAGCCCCAGAGCCCAAAAGGAAGAATTCGTTCAAACCCATGCAGTTTGGCCCCAAGATCAGTGCCCCTAACCACTACACCACACTACCTTTGCTTTCTGGGAAAATACACAAAGACCACTTTAAGAGGCTGAAGAGCATTTCTCATCTTTGTCTCCCAGTGAAAAGGCAACACACTACACCCCAGGGATCCAGGCTAGCAGGAAGACAGGCACGGAGCCAACACCTCAAGCAGGAATGCACAGACCCGACAGTGCCAGTAGGCAGAGAGAGGCCCCACTCCTGCTGGAGACGTGACACTTAAGCCGACAGGGCAGAAAGTTGCTGGAGCCCAGGGAATAGCACATGCGAGGGCTCTCGGCCAAGGAAGATCACGAAACCCACAGGAAATAAAGACCCCACGGCCAGACAGAGAGAAAGAAGGAGCCGGGAGCTGGGGCTGGGCGGGGGTGAATGGCTGGTGAGAACCTGGACTTGGTCTTGGAGCAGCACAAAGCCGCCTGAGTTCTGTCTTCTGTCTATAAATGCCAACGAGCTCATTCGGTACAAAATGCATCTAATTTGTCTCCTCCAGTGCATCTTCCTAACGCCAGGGCTGAGTGCAGCTCAAATGCCAGGAATGATATCGGTTGACTAGGAGCCAGCTGGGAAGATTACTCCCATCTGAATCATTCTCTCGGCTAGCAGGGTCAGCGGCAATTAAGAGCAGACTGCCTGGGATTAAATCTCACCTGCTGGTGGTATGACCCCACGCCTCTCTGAGCCTGTCTGCCCATCTGCAAGATGAGAGTAACCACATAATACCTACTTCCCAGCTTGAGGCGAGGGGTACACGAGGTAATAGTGCGTGGGGTATTTATCATAGTGCCTGGAACATCAGAAGTGCCCAGAAAGCCTCAGCTACGGTATGATTACCATAGACACATTCTGGCTTGCTTTTTGTTTTTGTTTTTAACCTTTTTAAAAACTTTTTCTCTCACTTCTCGGATGATCTTCTATTAAGCTTGTATATATCAAATATAGGTTCGTTCAGGTCTTACTTTGAAAGCCAATACGGCTGAACAACGTGGGTTTGATATGCCGGGTCCACCTATATGCAGATTTTTTTTCAATAAATATATTGGAAAAATTTTTGGAGATTTACAGCAATTTGAAAAACTACAAATCACTTAGTCTAGATAGCAAAGAAATTAAGAAAAAGATGTTGTCATGAGTGCATCAAATATATAAAAGATACTACTCTCTTTGATCATTTGCTAGCATACAGTACACACAAATCTACAAAAAGTTAAAATGTATCAAGACACACCCAGACTGTACATGGTGCCATTCGCATCGGGAGAAATGCAAACAGACATAAAGATGCAGTATTAAACCATAACGGCACAAAGTAACTGCAGTGCACACTGTATTCCCAAAGGAGTGGCCACCTTTTGTTACTGTGACCTTGATCTCAGGGGTCAGGAGGATCCGACCACATGAGCAATTTGTCTCTCCAGAAAATTGTGTACTGCAGTTAAAAGTGGTCCATCTGGGTTCTCAAATATTTTTCATCGTGTTTGGTGCAACACCATAAACCTGGAATAACACCATGGACCCTGTACAAAGCGCCACTAGTGATGCTGAAAGTGCCCCCAAGAAGCAGAGAAAAGTTACGACATTACAAGAAAGACCTGCACAGCTTGATTCGTATCATAGGTGGAGGTCCACAGCTGCGGGTGCCTGTCATTTCAGACAGACCATTCATCTTACAATATCAACAAACACAGTACAGCACTGGAAACATGTTTTCTCTTCCTTGTGATCTTCCTAATAACATTTTTCTTTTCTCTAGCTCACTGTATTTTGAGAATACAATACATGATACATATAACATACAAAACATGTGTTCAACAACTCTGTATGTTATCGGTAAGGTTTCCAGTCAATAGTAAGCTACTAGTTTTGAGGGAGTCAAAAGTTATATGCAGCCGGGCTCAGTGGCTCAGCCTGTAATCCCACGCCTTGGGAGGCTGAGGTGAGTGGATTGCCTGAGACCGCGGGTTCGAGACCTGCCTGGGCAACTTGGTGAGCCCTCATCTCTACAATAAATCAAAAAACTAGCCGGGCGTGGTAGCGCGCGCCTGTAGTTCCAGCTACTTGGAAGGCTGAGGTGGAAGGATCGCCAGAGCCCAGCAGGTTAAGGCTGTGGTGGCCGGGTGCGGCCACGGCACTCCATGCTGGGCGACGGAGTGCGACTCCAACTCAAAACAAAAAAAAAAAAGTTATATGCAGATGTATGACCGTGTGGGGGGTTAGTACCTCTAACCTCTGCATTTTTCAAGGGTCCATTGTATTCATCTTCAAAAAAATGGAGACAAAGACACTTCAAATTAAGACTTGGACAAGATGTTCCTTAAGAATTGGGCACAGTGGCACGTGCCTGTAGTCTCGGCAGGCAGAGGTGGGAGAATCCCTTGAGACCAGGAGTTCAAGGCTGCAGTGGGCTATAATATTGCCTGTGAATAGCCACTGCACTCCAGCCTGGGTAACCCAGCAAGATCTAATCTCAAGTAAATAAATAAATGGTCCTCAAATTCCATCCATATCAAAAGTGAATTATGAACACTCTATGCATACGAAGCACTGCCTCAGACCTCCCCCTTTCTCCGGCCTGCTCAGAGGATATGCTAACCACATATTTAAAGTGCTGCCCGGTCAGTTCTCACTCCCCAGAGTCTGGAGTAACTTGAGAAGCAGCAAACAGTGACAGCAGACATAGTTCCACTTAGCTGCTTCTGGAAGAGTCTAGACTTAAGCAAGTCCTAGGGGGTCATAGAATTTTGGTTCCAGGCCACTTACCATGGCTCACGCCTATAATCCTAGCACTTTGGGAGGCTGAGGCAGGAGATTGCTTGAGCCCAGGAGTTCAAGACTAGCCTGGGCAACATAGCACGACTGTCTCTATATAAATTTTTTAAAAATTTTTTGGCCCGGTTTAACTTTTTTTTTTTTTTTTTTTGAGTTGGAGTCTCACTCTGTTCCTCAGACTGGAGTGCAGTGGCACACTCACGGCCATCCCAGCGTTGACCTGCTGGGCTCCGGCGATCCTTCTGCCTCAGTCCTCCAAGTAGCTGAAACTACAGAAAAGCACTACTATGCTACTTTTCAAATTTTATTTTACTGCAGACATGAGGTCTCACCAAGTTGCCCAGGCCGATCTCAAACCTGTGGGCTCAGGCAATCCACTCGCCTTGGCCTCCCAGAGTGCTGGGATTAAAGGCTGAGTCACCGAGCCCAGCCCGCTTTAACTTTTTTATTTTCTTTGAGTCAGAGTCTCACTCTGTCACCCAGGTTGGAGAGCAGTGACACGCTCATGGCCACTGCAGCCTCAACCTGCTGGGTTCAGGCGATGCTTCTGCCTCAGCCTTCCAAGTAGTTGGAACCACAGGTGTGCACCACCACGCCCCGCTCTTTTTTTTTTTTTTTTTTTAATCATAGAGACAAGGTCTCACCAAGTTGCCCAGGCTGGTCTCAAATCCCTGGACTCAGGCAGTCCTCCCGCCTCCACCTCCCAGAGTGCTGGGATTACAGGCATGAGCCACCGCACCTGGCCTGTTTATTAAGCTGGTCGTGAAAAATCCACACAATGACCAGATATCGTCACCGTATCATCTAGAGTGAATCTAGACTTTGCCTGTTATTCAATCTCCAGCTCACTTCTTGCCAGCACCAACACTGGTCTTTGCAGTTCCCCTGACTTTCTTCATTCTGTTCTTGCATTGCTTTTGCTGCTTCCTTGCGATCTTTTTCTTCTCATGTAGGCCATGTCTTGCAAGTCTGTGTTTGAACTCATTTTTCCGTGCGTGATCCAAAGAATCGTAAATCATGCCAAAGTCCGTTGTCTTGCCACCTCCAAAAGGAGTTCTGAATCCAAATACAAAGATGACATCCAGCGTTGTTGTGTACATTTTGGCTAGCTTTTCCCGAATTTCTGTCTTAGGTACTGTTCCCTTCGCGGGGTGAAGGACATTGATGACCATTTGTTTCCGTGGAAGCAGACTGTTGGTCATGAATTTCCTGGTCTGGATAGTTACTGTGTCATTCATGATGGTGGCTAATCCTCAGGCAGTCAGGGAGGAAAAGAGTGGATCTAGACTTTAATATTAAGCTGCTAAAAAGTTAAAGTGAAGCTGGGTTCGGTGGCTCAGCCTGTAATCCCACGCCTTGGGAGGCTGAGGTGAGTGGATTGCCTGAGCCCACGGGTTTGAGACCCGCCCAGGCAACTTGGCGAGACCTTAGCTCTACAATAATCAAAAATTAGCCGGGTGTGGTAGCGCGCACCTGTAGTTCCGGCTACTCAGAAGGCTGAGGCGGAAGGATCGCCGGAGCCCAGCAGGTCAAGGCTGCGGTGGCCGGGAGCGGCCACTGCACTCCAGTCTGGGCGACGGAGTGAGACTCCAACTTA
>CAUYQG010284997.1:0-18793 GCA_963574415.1 Tarsius wallacei | reverse complement strand
AAAATGAACTTAGAGCTCCCTCTTTTGACAGGTTCTGAAATTTTAGTTTCCTTTGCTGGAACAGACTGCTAGTGCACTTAGCAGACTCATCTACATGAGGATTCCCTCAGAATGCAAGTGCTGCCTGGCTCTTCCTGTGTTTGTCTCTCTGGGCAGCTGGCTAGGCTTCTTTCTGCTTAGGTCAGATACATCCCAAATTACTGGAAGAATGAGGTAAGGGGTTAGATCAGTTCATCACTTACCACAACCCTTCATGGCTAGATCATCTTCCTCTGATTCTACCCAAGGTCCTGTAAGAGGGCCAGTGTGGGGGATGGGGTGACTAGGACTATGCACCGGTTTGGTCCCTCTGGTTCACAGTGATCAAACCCAGTGAGACGTAAGGTTGAGCCCTTCAGTACTAGGACATCACTCTGCCACTCAGTGGTGGGGACAATAGAGCACTTCTCTGTCTAGGTTCTTGGAACACAACAAAGGTGATGAGCTTGTGTCTTCTCCACTGTGTCCAAGCACCTGGTCTCACACTCTCGCTGTCGCCTTTGTTGCCAGTGATTAGTCTGGCACCAAAGTAAGTGGCATTGGTGGAATCCTATTTTTTTTATCTTGAATTTTCTCATAATTTAGAAATTGTTTTGAAACTTCCACTTTGCAAAATGGTGGAATGGGTTATTTAGAATCAACCTAGTAATTTTAACTACAGAAAAGTGGACAAAATACAAAAACATACATTTAAAGGCATCAGAGGAGCTCCGTGTATTACAGTTTGACTATGCTTTTGATGTTTATCCCTGACATCATTAAAGTTGCACCACTTCGTTTCCTCTCTTCCCTGCATCTATATAAGTGCTGATGGGAAAATTCCATCTCACAACTATCCAGCCAATATAGAGAATTTTCCTTTTGGCCATCCCCAGGGCTACTAGAGAAGCCCAATCCTTTGTATCTTTGAGCCAGCCTGGATCAGTTTGTAACCACTGTGCCCAGGCATCCTTTGTGTGAATGATAATAATTCTCTCATGTGTTCTTGACCTGTGGAGTGTCATCAACCTGAACACAGCACTATTAATTTGAAAAGAAATTTACATCCCTTCATGGACATTACAAATATCAGCAGAGCATGTATTCAAGTATACAAGAAAAGAAGAAAAACCTTGAGAGGTGAGCTCTGGTTTTGTGTCTTCAATGTCCTTGAGGCTATATACAGGCTCAGAAATATGTGCTTCCTTTCAGAACTGAGAATCTGAAATGAAGAAGGGACCAACAGGCCTTAGAACTAAGCAAGGCTTCCATCACTCTCATGTGGCAAAGGTGAAAGATTAACCTTCAAGGACTATAAGGAAGGAGGAATCCTGATACCAACCAAATACTCAGGAGGAACCGCAGCAGGGCTACACACTTGGAAGGGAATGAAACAGAAACAGCAAGTCACCACCAATGCTGATGCCTAGGCTCAAAGTAATGCAGTCTGATTAACAATTCAGTCTGATGGAATCAAAAGTATATTCTCCCTGGAGGACTAAAATTATTTCAGAGCAGAGAGTCACATTAAAAAGGTTTCGGAGCAAATATGCTTGTAAATCTACACAAATGTCAAGTATACTAAACACAGTCTGGTTTTAATCAACAATACCCAGGCATACAAAATCAAGAGAAAATAAAACCAAGCAAAACCAACAAAACAATGAAATAATTTTCAGATATTCAGGTTATAGGATGTTATATACATCATTAATATGATGATATAGATAATTTTAACAGAAACCTATAAATTTCTAAAAGTATTCACATTAAAATTTAAGATATGAAGTGATTTAAATCAATAACTCAATAAATGAATTTAACTGTAGATTTGACCGAGCTTGAAAATCAAAATGGCAAACAGGATGATATATTGTAAGTTTGGAAAGACAAATGGATGAAAGACACATAAAAGTGCATAAAAGATATAATGGAAAAAAACATATTTATAACTGAAGTTCATGAAGAGAAGCAGAAAACACAGAGACAATATTTGAAGAGACAGTAACTAGAAAATATCCAAAACTAATGACAGAAAAGTAATGCTATGAATTCTAAATAAGCTAAACACAGATACAAATCACACTTAGACCCATCTTAGTACCAATGCAGTATGCTAAAACTAACACATAAGATGGGAGTGATAGAGAGGGAGAGATTAAAAACAACTATTAAAAAACAACGCAACAATATGAATGGTAAATAGCTTCTTAACATTAACAATGTGAATTTAAAAGACAGAAAAACCCATATTTTCTAAGTATTGAAAAATAATAACTGCCAACCTAGGATTCTATACAAGGATATGATTTAAACTGAAGGTGAAATAAATGTATTTTTAAAATAACCACATCATAGTCAATCAGCAGAAGACCAACATTACTTTCTATCTTACAGGAGTTTTTCAGGGAGAAGTAAAGTAAATCCAGATGTAACTTTAGAGACTGAGAAAAGAATGAAGAACAATAGAAGGACAAAATATGGGAAACCTGCACAAACTTTGTAAAAATGGAATATTGTGGCATTTAAATATATGCAGAATTAAAAGATATGTCCAATTAAAATATGGAAACAAGTGCCAAAAAAACCACTCCAAAACCAAATAGTGTAATTGAGGTTAAGATCCACCAACTGTCTGGAAGGTGTTAAATGCTATGTTATGAAAGATATCACAAGTCTAGGATGCATGATGTAATTCTCTAGGATATTCAAATTGTAGTAAAACAATATATAACTAATCCTAATTTTAAAAAAATAACCAATACTGTAGCCATAAACCAGTTCCAGGTGGACTGTAATGGAAAAGGTTAAATTTTTAAAAATACTAATAGCATGAATGGCCAAAAAAATCACAAATTAAGCAAAATTGCAAGGTGACTTAAAACTAGGAGTTAATATATTATATAAATAAAGGGTAAATATTCTAAAGTATATTAACTCTTTTAAAAAGTCAGGGCAAATAATCAAAGCACCATTGGAAAAATAGAAAAAACAAACAGAAATCAGGTGATTCTATGAAAAGACAAATAACCTTTACATATCTTTAAATCTCTTTGACACACTACTGTTTAGAACATGCAAATTAAACTACTTTCAAATAACATTTCTCAGTTATTCAATTTGAGAAATTTTAGAAGGTCTGAAGCATCTTCTTAGGCAAGATTATAGGGAAACAAACATTTCCATTCATAGCTCACAGGGAAGAAATCTACTGCTATCTATACCTTTGGAGAAAAATATAAGAATATCTACAAAATTGTTCTTTTTAAACATTTGACCCACAATTTCATTTCTAGGAATGTGCATGAACCTCCTAATAATGGGAAAATATTGAAAACAAACAATATGCCTATATATGAAAGTGGATGAAACAACTATCACTCCATGGATTACTTCTCAGATATCAGGGAGAATCAATGTGAGATCTAGCCACTCTCCCAAATGACATGGTGGAAGCTGTCAGGCCATAAGGTAATCCGTTGTAATTAATGAGAAGATAATATTTCCCGGAAATAGGGTGTGATTTGATTTAGTTAAGTGTGAATTATTATTCCACAAGTTGAAAATTAATTGATAGGTGAAAGAAACAGCAATCATTTAATTTTAGAACACACACACACACACACGTACATACACACACACACACACACACACACACAGAAGTGAGCATTGTTGGACAAGATAAAGGACAGAGAGAGCACCAGGCAAGGGGAGGAATCTGAGACATGAGATGGCTGTCCCTGGGACCTATGGGACCATGCAAAACTCTAAATCACATAGGCTTCATTACCTTGTGTAAAACCACAGAGCAAAGTAGTGTACATAAGTTTTGTTCTTTGCTTTCAAACACAGTATTCAACACCATTGTGAAAAAAAAATTTCCATAAGTACTGGCATAAGCAATCATAAAAATTAAAAAAAAGTTTACCATTTAGAGAAGACAGAAGAGGATGACTCCTATCTCTATCATCATCTGGAGTGCAACACCTTGCAATGATTATATTATTAAACCAAGTGATGTTGAGATCTAACGAGAGCTGAGAACATGAAGACTATGCTCCCAGTGCAGTCATCAACTCTGTCTCCCCCAGGAAACCCCAAGGGAGCAGATGGAGGACATTGAGACCTACATGAGGGAAACTGTTCACAGGAAGAGGACAACAAAAGAAAGCTGTGACCATAGACCATCTGAGTCTCTGTAGACCACATGTGAAGACTCTACAGCTACTCCAAAGCTAATTAGAGAGCATTGAGCCCCAACATATTGGGAGGAATATGAATTCTAGACAAGATGGTGGCATCCCAATTCATTGTCTATTAATTTCTAACTGAAAACTTCATACCACTATCTACTGTTCCTATAGTCCTAGACACTACCAGAAATCTACTTATGAATTTTAAAGGGATGGTAAATAAACAAACAGCAAAGCATGTTTGAAAATGTGCAAGAAAGAAGTACACATAGTTCTAGAAATGATGCTGTTAAGAAAAAGAAAAATAACCCTCAGTTTTTTTTCCCCACAGTTGGCAATAAGAAGGGGCATGTGAGCAACAGTGATTCCAGAGAGGCACTGTATGAGTGTCTGATAATAGCAGTTCAAAATCCAGAGTGATTTTGGGTATTATTATTATTTCTACTTTATCATTCTATTTCATAGCTTACGGTATCCATCCAGTAATAATTTTACACCTCTTCCTGCTGATAACATTTCTAGCAGATTTGGTGGAAATAAGACAATTAATACGTAGAAAAGAGTGAAAACAAACTAATGAATGGGAGAGTGACAGAAAATCAGTTCACCTATCAAAGATTGTGACAAGCAGAGTCTTTGTAAACCTTGGAAAATGAATCGCAAGAAAAATACACATAAGAAAGTCTGTGAGTGACCGAATCTGTCTAGCAAAAGAAAGGAGAGAGGTCTAGGTTCCTGGAGTGTTCTCTAGTCTTAGAAGGGCTTAAGGAAGACAGGGTTCAAAGTGTCCCTCATCTAGGAATGAAGAAAATGGAAAACCTGAAGGCCCTACCAAGTCAGTGGTCATGACTGTGGAGATGTGCAGGTCAGACACACATTTGCTCATATTCACAGTCACCTCCTGGCTCCAGAGAGAGTACTGGCACTGCCTAGCTTCCAGCTTTACATAATTCATGGCCACATTCTGTCAAGGACTAAAATGACAATGCAAAAACAGTGTATTTGGTTAGGTTTGTATCAATGACTACATTTATGAATGAAGCTATCTCTCAATACCAAATCAAAACTACCCCCCTAGTGACTTTTTCTTCTCATATTGATCCTTTATGATCATGTTTAAAACCTCAGAATGCCACATGACTCCCATGATATTGTCCCTTAAATCATTACTCTGCCTATCCTGAGCCCATGGCTGGACCACCCCCAGGCATCTGTGGACAACAATCCTGGCCTGTGAATCACACTGATTCCCATGCACATGTAGGGGACTTTGGCTGAGGTTCAGAGACTGGTCTCATGAAATTTGAGGACTTTTGCATAGAGACTCCCATGGGCTATTTGACAACCTCCAGCTAAGGAATAAAAATGAACCTTTGTAATGAACCTGTTCAACTGGGCTAAAGACACACTTCCAGAAGGTTCCCTCATATAGAATAGCCTTGTTGCGATAGGTCCTCTGGATCCTGGAATTCTGCATTCATGGTACTGGATCATTTTACACATAAGTAATTTTCAGGATGAGAATTGTGATGGCTATTCTTATTGACCTGTGTGAGACAATTGAGAACAAGTATTAAGGATTGATTCAGATGATAGATCCTTGAAAATGTTGGATAAAATTTATACAATGTTTTATATTTATGTAAAAGATACCTTAATGTAGTGCATCAGTTTTTTTTAAATTTCACAATTATTGTTTTGTATTTGCATTAAAACCAATAAATTTCTTTTTTCCCCACAGTTTCCCATGAAGTTGCTGTGCTGACTCAGTCTCCATCCCTTCAATATGTGGCTTGTGGAGGCAGTGTTACCATATTCTACAAAGTCAGTTTCGGTATCATCCATAGGAATGGAAACACCTATTTGAAATGGTTCCACCAGAAGACACATCGATCTTATCAACCACTCATCTACAGGGTGTCCAACGGTGTTCCTGGGGTCCTAGTCTGGTTCAGTTGTAGCGGGTCTTGTATAGATTTCTCACACACAATTGTCCGTGTAGATCCTGGAGATACTGTATGTTACTTCTGTGAGCAGGACACGCACTGGGACCCTACACATTGTAACAACCCTAAACATAAACTTCCTATGCAAGTTCAGCTCTTCTGTTCAGCTGAGCAGCTGTTTCCTCCAGGGAACCAATGTAAGAACAGTTGCTCCTCTCAGATAAAAAAATAGCTGTGGTTAGGAGGAAATGGTGGGGAGACCTTGAAGGAGGGCAGGGAGATTCTCAGGGGATAGCCTCAAGCCTAGGGATACTTCTAAGATTACGAGTGTCTAGACAACATCTCTGAGGCTGCTCATGTATGGCCATTGCTGAGTCTCCACTCTCAAGCTCCCAGTGTCACTAACCATAAACAAAAGGCCACCTGTCCTTCATGGCACCAAGATGACAAGCCTGTTCTGCCCTGATGTCACTGCCCAATACACAGCCTCATCACAGATTCCAGCCAGCTGAATGCAGAATCTTGACCCCAAGGGAAACTCATCTGTTCTGATTCTGAACTCTCAGTCTTATGCCTTATTTCTATGAGGTCCATATATTCTACTCTCATTAGCTCAGGTCACCTCTCCATGGCTATCCCAGGTTTTTCCCATGCTTCTAACCGACAAACATTATAACTTATCCCTCATTAGTTTTATTCCTATGGAAACAAGTCCTTTCAAGCTTAGGCCCTACTGGGACCTCAGAGCTGCAAAGCAAAAGGAGCAAAGTGACTGCACATACACGAGTGAAACTGTCACTTCAGCTTTTTGTGAAGTCATGAATTTTTTTTCTGGATTGAGCTTTTCAAGTTGTGAGTGCTTGATTTAAAAAAAATGTTTATGTTGTTTTCTCAAAATGCTTTTCTAAGTCTTTTCCTCCAAAAGTCTACATCAGACTAACTCTATCCAGTAAAGTCTGATTGGGCCCACTGTGATATTTCTTTTCTCCATACCCTAAAGTTTACACCCTCTCCTAAAATTCTGCCTTCTACAACTAACAAAAGACACAATTCTATTGATAAATCAGATGATAAATGCAAAGCTTGGCAAAGTATATATTTTTGAAACAAGTGCCATGTTTTCAACTGAGGCCCTGGGATTTCATATTCTAAGAAATTGTGTCTCAACAGTGTGAATTATAACATGGTAGCAATAGTGTTTCTACCCCTCTCCCCCACTTAGAAGAATCACAGTCCTTGCTGTACTTGTTGTCCATTTGATCTGAAACTTTCTAAACAGTACAAAATTCTATTTATTTATTCAAATCTGTGAATAAATTACAACTGTCCATTGGAGATACTTCCATGTTTTAATTGTCCTATTCCTCTATTCCTTTCTTCAGGCTATCAATATTCCAATAGTGAAAGACCATCACAGAATCATTTACCTTTTAAGAATGAGTAAAATTTATTTCTTCAACATGCTCTATTGGGCAGCAGACTTTAAAAATAAGTAAATAATTAAAAAATTAGTGACAGGCTCAGACAAAAATAGACTCATTCTAACAAAGTGAGCACATGACCAAATAGTAAGAGTGGTGAAAGCAGTTCTGCCTAAGAATTATTTTTCCTCAAAACTTTTTACAAAAATGATTATTTATCATATTTCTTTATCATCACCAGCTAAAAGACATTTTGATATTATGTAACACAGTGTGATGCACTTACTGTGAAGGACCAACTCTACTGTGATATTCTTGTCAATAATGTATAATTTGAATCAGTAGAAAAGATTAGAGAGGCATACTTAAAATTTATTAATCAGTACACTTTACAAACAACAGGGTCAAGAATGACAAATAAAGAACTAAGAACTGTCACAGATTGGCGGAAATTAGGGAGACATGACAACCTAATGAAATATGGGATCCTAGATTTGATAATGGAAGTTAAAAAATTAATAGTGCGAAAATCACCAAAATTCATGCTTAATAGCACCGTATTAGTGTTGTCTGTTGTTTTTCCTTATATTAGAGTTATGTAAGATATACTATGGTTTACAATTAGGGAAAGGTGAAAGATAAGTGTATTGAACAAGCTACTATTTCTGAAACTTTTTGTAAGTCTTAAGTTGTTTCAGAATTAAATAAATTATACAAATAACGTAAGTAAGAAAATGACATGAGTTCTTAATGAGCAATAACAGAAGTGTCATTGTATTTTTCCTTCTTTCTCTGTTTGTGATATTTGTCTCTTGTAGTGAGAATCCTGACTCCCATCATCTACAGTGTGTTCACTTATTTATTCAGTCCCAGAGTGTACATAAGGTGTTTTGAAACCGCTAGAGCACACCTCTGAGATGAAGACATTACAGAATGAGATGATTAAATATTTGTTTGAAATTTCTGTTGCTCTTTTACCTGAGTCTGCAGACACCAAATTGTTTATCCAAAAGTTATTTGTGTTAGGCCATGCCCCATCCCTTTCAGTGTGTCTCTTATATTCATCCACATTCAGTTTGGAAGACACTTCTGGTCGCAATTCTCTTTTTTTAGTCTGGATCTCACTCTACCACACAGGTTGGAGTGCAGTGGCATAATCATGGCTCACCACAGAATTGACATCCTGGGCTCAGGCAATTCTCCTGCCTTAGTCCCGGGTAGTTGGGATTATGGAGGGGGTCACCAAATCCAGTTAATTTGATTTTTTCTTTTTTTAATGTTTTTACAAGTTTAAAATCAAAATCAGGGGACATATATTCCTCAATTTATTGCAAGAATGTAAAGATTCATGTGAAAGAACCTAATGGTTGGAGAGCATCAGCCATGACTTTCACATTGACCTGGTCCACAGACAGATTAGGAAAAGAAGGAATAAAGGTAACTTGCCTTGTTCACATGAATCATGTTTCTGGGAAACACAACTGTTTACAAGTTTCAAACTAAGGCCAGACTCGGAGGTTCAAGCCTTTATTCCAGCACATTGGGAGGTCGAGGCAAGAGGATTGCCTTAGCCCAGAGGTTCGAGACCAGCCTGGGCAACTTGGTGAAACCTTGTCTCCACAATAACTCAAAAAAATTAGCTGGCCATGGTGGCATGTGCCTGTAGTTCCAGCTACTTGGATGGTTGAGGGAGATGGATTGCTGAGCCCAGCAGGTTGAGGCTGCAGTGGCCCTGAGTGTGCCATTGCACTCCAGCCTGGGCAACAGAGTGGGAATCTAACTAAAAAACAAAATATACAAGACACAAAACTTCTTTTTACTGGAGTCTAGGGAAGACTACAAAAAAAGTCACTTACAACACCATTGAAAACTGAATGAACATCCTGCAACTGGTTGTGCAAAGTCATTATGTAGACTGCATACAAGATTGTGCTCTTGTTCTCCAGGTTTAGTTAATGTTGCTCTTTGATCATTATAATTATAGAAACATAGCTTCCCAAATAGGAAAGCCTTTAGGTTTTCCATTCTAAATGCCAAGGAAATGTCACAAAGTTTTGCTAAAATGCAGCATAGTTTCATTAATAAAACACATTTCTTATTGAATATAACATTCTTGTTCCTGGAATGTTGCATGTAGAATTTTACGACAATGCTTTAAGTTATGCACCCATCCTGTTCAATAAAATTACTCTCAAGACATTCTTTTTACTATGTCACCAGATTGATTTTAAAATAAAACCAGCATAAATAAACATTTCAGGAAGAAGGGAAAATCTAGCAATAATCTCAGCTAGATAAGGTTATTAAAAATTGTATGAATTAGTTTATTATACAAATTAATCATTTGAATGTACAACCTCCAGAGGAGCATTTGGGTTTTTAAACATACACAAGTATTTCCATTAATTGAATTTTCACCCTCTTATCCAAATAGACCTAAGTAGTTAACAACATAAGAAAAATAAGAGCTATTAATATATTAACTAAGAAACCACATACAAACCAAAGAATATGGAGTTTGAAAGGCCAAAGATTGAAGTCTAGGGAGATGTAAGAGTTGGGAACAAAGCCCATCACACTTAATATTCTAATAGCTCCAATCCATTTACACGTGGATCAATTAAACTTAGACCTTAACATACAGGATGTAGATAGAATTTGACCTGGTTTGTTCTAACTTTCACCTAAGACATGGCTCTTTCAAAATGAAGTGAATAGAGAAACAGCTTCATGTTCTTTACCTTGCTTTTCACAGCTGCTTTGAGTTTAAATGGATCCCACTTAAAAATGATCTCCTACCGGGCAGTGGAGCTTTTCCTCCCAATCCAAGCACACACCATACCCCCCACTCCTTACACCTTGATTTGTCCAATTTTAGGTCAATGAGAAAAGCTTTTAACCACACACCTAGGTTACACCTGGAGAACTAGCTTGTAACACACATATCACTCTGTTAGGAGACAATGATGGTACAGGAATACAGTGCTTCTAGTTTGTTTTTCCAAGTATGAGAAACATGCGACACTGCTGTATCAGGTAATCTTGTGCACCAGGGCAGGGAAGATGAGGCATGGGCTCATAGAAAGAAGCCAAATGGAAATGAAAAGGCTTTCTCTTTCAGAGTTCCCCTAGTTTTATTTGTAGAGGTTATCCAATAAATTATTTAATTACATTTCACACTTCTGAGTCCATTTCTGAGTTATTGTGCTGTACTTTTCTTTGTCTGCTTTGTAGATTTCAACAATCTTGGCCACTAAAGAATCATCTGAATTGGGATCACACAATGGAGAACAGATGGACAGGAGCATTTTTGAAATATTGCTGGAGACCACTGTGCCCATAGAATATCAAGACAAATGCTGCCATTACTGTTAACATTTGAATGATATATTCCTGTTGTACATGTAACCTTAGGTGGTTTGAAGGGCTATTTTTTGGGAAATGAATTTTCAAGAAAAACACTCCACCCTAATAGTATTGTCATTTACCCCTATTGTTCTATTTTGCCATGGAACATGTCATCTCCAACCGGACCTGCTGAACACTGTTCTGCAGTCCTCCTGTCAGGTCATTCAATTTCTTGTGGATATTTGTGTGTGTGGGTGCTTGTGGATTTTCTTAAGATCCATGGTGGGAGGTGGGTGGTGGCTGCTTCCAGGGTGAAGATGGGGGCAGGGGGAGATTGGGAAGGGAAGAGGGAGCCTGAGGCACAAGGGAACACCAGGAAACCTTGAAAGCAGGTCCAGAGGGATGGGCTGAGTACCTGGGCCTCCCACAGGGGTCAATGCATCACCCTGTGGACCCTAATGTGCTTTGTCGCTCCAATAGCAAAGCAGACACAGCGCAGCGGCTGTTGCTTATTGGCTCAGCTACATGGACCCCCTGGCTGAGAAAAGCCCAAGTCTCTGGCTCTGTGGGTGCCTCTATGTCAGCCAGTCAGAGAGACTGGGTGGTCTGCCTTCCTGCCTCTCTTCTTTGTATACTGATTTTATTTTTATTTGTTTTGAAGTGAGGTTTTACTGTGTTGCATAGACTGGTCTCAAACTCTTGGCCTCAAGCACACCTCAATCCTAGAGCCTCCCAAAGTGCTTGAATAACTGGTATAAGCCACAGCCCACTGCCTGGAAGACACTTCTGGTTATAATGTCTTGAAGAGTTTGTTAAAAACTCTCTGCAATAAAAAACCAATCAGACAAAAATATTATAAAATAAAACACTTATCAAAAACTACTCTTTTGGGACTTTGGAAATTCCAAACATTGTAGACAAACTCAGAGCATTTATTCTTGGAAAAGTAGTAAAGTTTTGAGTAAGGATAAGACAAATTGGTAGCCTTTTGTTGGGGACTGCTCTGTTCCACTCCAACTCAGTCTGCATGAACCATAAAATGTAGTTTTACCAGCATGAGGATGTCAACAAATAATTGCATCTTGTCTCCAAAGAGGATGGAATTGTGTTATAACAGAGCCCACAGAAAGATCCTTTATTTTTTTCAACTAAATGTGGTGAACTCTGCAGGAAATAAACAGAGTCCACAGCTTTGTTATTCCAAGGTGTTGCCTTGGCTGAAACAAATGGTATACCAACAGATGGTTAATATTGGATTCCTGGAAATTGTGGAGTAGAATTGTGGAGATAATCTCTGCATCATTTCCTTAGAAACTGCAGGGTTTAGTGGTAGAGAATCAAGAGAGCCCAGTGAAAAAATACAAGTGCAGAGAGATAAGAACTGTTATATTTGACATGAAGTCCTCAAACCACACACAGATGAACTGGTAGAAGCATCATGAGCCTGTGGTGTTTTAGCAAAACTGCCCAAATCATTGATAATTGCTAAGATATGGTAGAATACAGGCAGCTCCTTAAGATCCAAACTACAAATTTAAAAAAAGAAGAGAGAAAAAAAGAAAAGTGATATCAATAGTCAAAGACCAAATGGGAAACAGAATTCCAAGTAGTTATTTTATAGATGTTCAAATAACAATTACTTTTGTTGGAATTGGGAGAGCAGTTATTAAATGAGAATGTGCATGGGAAAAGCACCTGGAGAATCTGAAAGAGTCTATAGTTTGACCTGGATAGTAAATATCCATAAAACTTTGTTCATTGCACATTTAACATTTCTGCCCTTTACTATATGTGCCTAATCTCAATTTAAAAAATAGCAAAGTCCAACCATAGGCCCTTTTAAACAAAATAGTAAAAAAAAATAAGAATAACCAAATACTTATGGAAGTTCAACTTTATTAAAGAAAAGTGTAAAAATGTGCCTAGGAAAATGCTAAAGTATTAAAAAACAGATGGAGAAAATAGAAGGAAACATTATTTGCCTCTTCTCTGACTGAAGCTACAGAGATTTTATCTCTGTTCGTCTTCCATGAAACAGAAAGGTCATTTTGTGTCAATTTATTCACAAAAGAGACTCTCATCTTTCTGTTGTCTCTTCAGTCTATTGTACCCACCAGGGGATTTGCATAGTATCCCCCAGAGAGAAATTTCCTATGTGAGTGTGAGACAAAAGTTCAGCTTTGACCTTGACTTGGCTAATCAGGACTCCTCAGTTCAAGTACTGAAAATAAGGATCCCTGCTCAGGTCCTGAAGCTGCTAATGTTCTGGGTCCCTGGTAAGGATAGAGAGAGAAGAGGAATGACTATTGGATTTGAGAGAGCAAGCTCTGCGGTCCCACTGCCTCTCATGTGTGTTCTTGCCACTTGTTATATGTGCACATTTCCAGAATAGGGCATTTGCTATTTAGATCTGTGAGAGTGAAGAGTGTTCTAGAAGGGGTGGGACCTGTACTCCGGTGAAGATTGTCACAAGGAAAGAGAGGGCTGGTGTATGCAACTTCTAATTATTGCTTTGTGGCTTGAAAATCTTTTATTCTTTGTATAATTGGATTGTTTTTGATGTATAAATACAAATAACAAAACATTATGTAGACTGACATTTTATAAAATGGAAAATTGTGAAAATGTCTCAGTGTTAGTACATAACCTTGCACTTTTCTCTCATTGTTTCAGGATTTAGTGGGGATGGTGTAATGACCCAGATTCCATTCTCCCTGCCTGTCATCCCTGGAGAGCCAGCTCCATCTCCTGCAGGTCTATTCAGAGCTTTCTCCATAGTAATGGAAACAGTCACTTGAAATGTTACCTGCAGAAACCAGGACAGTCTCCACAACTCCTGATTCATTTAGTTTCCAAGGAGTTCTCTGGTGTTCCAGATAGGTTCAAAGGCAGTGGGTCTGGCACTGATTTCACACTGAAAATAGCAGGATGGAGGCTGAGAATATTGGAGTTTATTTCTGCATGCAGTACATGCAAGATACTTCCACAGTGGTACTGTCCCATAAACAAATTTTATTGCTTGAGGCCCAACTGCCTATATGCATTGTTTGTTTGGGGAAAAGCTCAGCAGATTGAGTCAGTTTAAGAGGAAGATGTTGGAGAACTCAGGGGAATAGGTCTGTCCCATGAGTACCTTGGTGACACCTCAGCTATCACTCATTTATGTGTCCCTCAGCTGCAACAGTCTTGGCATGTTATAAACAGTAGAAGAAAGGTGTATGGTCCCATCAAGCCAATGATGATTATGACATGATGAAATAGTGACTCATGATGCAACTGAATAAAAGCTCATCCTAATCCTCCCTGCCCTTCCTATATTTGTCAATTAAAGTTAACCAGTATAAACACCAGGCCATTGCCACAAATTTGAATGCATCAAGAGGTTCCTCTGTTTTCATATATTCTAATAGGATGATTATTTGGTAATAATCAGAAATTGATATTTTTTACTTTTCCTTGTTTTTTTTGTTTGTTTGTCTTTGTTTGTTTCTTAGAAAGCAGGATTTATTGAGAAGACAGAAAAGTTCCCAGAGCAGGAGGGACCTGAAGGGGTTTCCCCACTTTCTCTTTTTTCTACTTTCCCAATTTATTTCTTATCTTCTTGCCTCATTTCATAAAGATAGTAGCAACAGTATTTTACATTAGTTAACCTTTACTTAGAGCTGGCTGAGGACAATGTATAAAAATCTTAGGTTTTGAATGACTAAATATAATTTTGTAATTGAATATTTGGTACAAGAGCCTATTACTAAACTCTTTGATTACCTTAATTCTGTCTTTCTGATAGAAGATAAAGGGGGTTATTGAAATTAAAAAGTTCAGTTTTTAACAAAAACTTAAACTAGTAATGCAGAGCATAGGATTTATATATATATATATGCCTCAGAAAAAATAGAAAATAAAAACAATTTTAATACAGTGGGAGTAGTTTAGGAATGGAGACACGCTACAAATATAGTAGATATGGGCTACTATGTCTACTGTATTGGACAATCTTGCTGCTTTTTCACTTGTATTCAAGAACCTCCGGTAATGGAGGTTATTACATATTGATAATATAAACTAAAAATAAGTACTGGTATGTTTCTTGTTCAGTTTCTCAGGGTTAAAGTGACCACTGTCTGGGTGCTTAGGTTCACCACTGCAAGTTTTATAAGAAATAAGACAAGACGGCCTTTAGGTCTGTAGTTCCTAAAGGTTTAGTGAAGTTTCTCTGCAACTCAATTTCACTCAATCCAACATAGCTGAGGAGATCTGAAACTTATGTGCCCCTAGAGGAGGTCTAGCCTAGACCATGTGGTTGGATGTGTGGAGATGTAAAAAAAAAAAGTAGCATGTTAACCAGAAGGTCATCAAGGAAGGGATAGAAATCAATGCCTATTATTTAGAAATATATAAAGGATGCTCTGGGAAAAATTAATCTGGAGTCTTCATGAGTTTTCCACCCTTCTACTCCATAAACTCCAGCCTGTTGACCAACAAGTTTCGGTAAATGTCCCATTTATAAAACAACAACAACAATGAAAATAATCTAGCTCTGGTGCCTTGTTCAACCTTTTAATTTCAAAGTTCAACTATGTTCTCCTTTGTCAGTTGGGTTCCTCTGCCTGAGCCAAGTCAAAATTTCTGTCCACATGCACATTTGACAAATACGGCAGGAAAGCAAAAAGTCAGATGAATGTTGGCTTAAATAAAAGAGGTTTTTTTTCCCACTTTGGAATTTTAGATCACCTAGTCCTTATTTTCTCCTTTAAAATACCTTGCAATTTTATCATTTTTCTATATTTTAATGGACACATTTTAATTGTTCATATGGAAGGGGTGCAATTTAATATTTTGATATACCCAATATATGTTGTATACTAATTAAATCAAGACATTTAGCATCACTATCACCTCATGCTTTTATCATTTCTTTGTGGTAAGAATGTTCAAAAGCTTCTATTTGAGAAATGTTTTTTGAACTAATTTTTCTATTTTTAAGTCAGATTGATTTTTTTTTGCTTTTTATTACTGCTGAGTTTTCTAAGTTCTTTATATAGTCTGCTTATTAATCCCTTGCCAGATGTATAATTTGCAAATATTTCTTTCTACTCTGTAGTATATCTTCATTCAGTCAATTGTTTCCTTTTATGTGCAAAAACTTTTTACTTTGATGTAATCCTGTTTTTCTACTTCTGCTTTTCTATCTGTGTTTTGAGATCTTATTTAAAATATTGTTTGCCCTGACCAATGTCAAAAATCATTTTCTGTTTGTCTTCTTTTACCAATTTTTTTAGTTTGCTATTTTACACTCTTCAATTCTTTTTGAGCTACTTTTTGTTTGTGGTGAGAAGTATCTTAATCATTCTTCTGTACGTGGATATTCAATTTACCTGCACCATTTTTTGAAGAAATTCTTTTCCCTAATGTGTATACTTGACAGTTTTGCTGAAAATCTTTTGCCCACAACTGCACCAATTTATTTCTGAATCTCTACTCTCTTTCTTTGGTTTATGTGCCTGTTTTTATACCTTGTAGTATATTTTGAAGAAATTGGATAGTATGATGTCTCCAGCATTTTTTGTTTGTTTGGTTTTGTTTTCACAAGATTGCTTTGGTTATGTGGGGTCATTTTGCTTCCATATGAATTTTAGAATTTTTAAATTTACTATTTCTGTGAAGAATGTCATTTGTATTTTGATGAATATTATGTTAATTTTGTAAATGACTTTGGGTAGTCTGACCATTTGACAATATTAAGTTTTTCATTCCATGAACACGGGGTTTCTTTCCATTTGTGTTTTATTTAATTCCTTTCATTAATATTTTACAGTTTTCAATGTATAGATTAGTCACCACACTGGTTACATTTTTTCCAAGGTATCTTTTTTAGCCATTGTAAATGGGATATTTTCTTATTATCACCTGTTTTTTACTTCTTCCGTTGCTTTCTGATGTAATTAGTATATTGCTTTGCATTTTATTCTTGTCATTTTTAATATGTTTCACAGTGTTTGTGTTGGCCTTTTAGTTAATACATATTTGTATGAGGAAATGTAGATACCTTTTACTTTTCAAGTGAAATGATGTCTTGATATGACTCCTTTGGTAGTATATTGTTATAAGAAGAAAATGAAAGTTGCCAGTTCCCTGGGGTGGCCGTTGAGTATGCCGATGCACTCCAACCTGGGTGACAGAGTGGGACTCCAACTCAAAAAAGAGTTGTCAATTGTCATTTCTTGCAAATGAATTTGATTCCTATATTTGATTAATAATTACATAGAAAAATATAAATTTTTATAGATTTAGCTTAAAATAATGATGCAAAAATATTTCTGAACCATGTGTATTTAGTTAAATGTAATGATATAATCAGAATGAACAACATATTTGAATCAACGGAACAACATGATCCTACAAAGGTTAAATAAATAGATCATTTTAGCATGACTGTTCCTACACAATATATTCCATGGTTAGTGTAATCATATTCTTAAGCTGAAAAAGCAAAGCAAATAAGTCATTTTTAGCAAGGAACTTGTAAAATATACAAAGAACGACAGGTCTTCAGAGTATATTTCTCCACATATTCACAAGTGGGAACATACATACATCTAAAATGCTACTGATTTAACCTCACAAACACCGGTTGGAAGATGAAGATGCTGCTGTGAGGACACTGTAAATGCAACAGCCCCAAACATGAACCTCCCAGGAGATTGAGTCTCTCAGTGCAGCTGAAGTAGTTGTGCCAGTCCCCAGAGGACAGGACTACATTAGGTGTGCTCAGTTCGAAATGGTGGAGATCCTTTGAGAAAGAGGTTGCAAAGCATCAGTCATGGGCACAGGCACATCTTTTGTATAAACAGGAGCCATGGCACTCCGGGAGAGCCTACCAGAGCCTCTTTGTCCTGCCCCACTTAGGGCGCTCATGCCCCACAGAACCTCCAGGGAGTGGATGCCGTATCCTTGATGAGGCAGCCACTAAAGTTCCCTGCTGCCCTCAAAGCTGTAGCAAATCTCAACCATGTCATGAAGAGGGGACCCAAGGGTGTCTTGACATCACCTGCTATCAATGAAGACCTTTAGAGTACCTATTCCTGCATTCGCCTAGTGACCATGATTATCACCAACCATCAGATGAATGTTAGCTGCATATAGTGTGTGAATTTTGGTTTTGAGCAAGCTCTTAGGAGTCTCAGATATGTACACCACATAATAATATTGTTGAATAATCCTATTTGACTCTCCCTGTCACAGAATGCTCTGAGAGGTTAATCTACTAATTTTTTCATATAATTTTCTCTTGTGAAGTTTCTAATGGTCATTTTATTAAAATAGAATGATGTTAATGGTTCAAACATACACCTGTGCTCATTACATTCCCACATTTTTATGGATGCTTATTTCCTAAGGGAAAGACTTGTTTTTAACATTATTCTTCTTTAATTGATATGTCAAGGATAAAACTGAGAGTATTGTTTGAGCAACTTTCTTTGTTCATATATGTATTTTGTGCTTTAATTCCAGGGATGCACATTCACTACTTTTCTATTCATCAAAGTTTGAGATCATGCTTTCTTTCAGTTCACAGTACTTTTTTTATTTCCCTTTAATTTTTTTATTTTTTTATTTTTTTGAGTTGGAGTCTCACTCTGTCACCCAGACTGGAGTGCAGTGGCCGCTCCCGGCCACCGCAGCCTCGACCTGCTAGGCTCCGGCGATCCTTCCGCCTCAGCCTTCTGAGTAGCTGGAACTACAGGCACGCGCTACCACGCCCAGCTAATTTTTGATTTATTGTAGAGATGAGGTCTCGCCTGCCCAGGCGGGTCTCGAACCCATGGGCTCAGGCAATCCACTCACCTCATCCTCCCAAAGGCGCAGA